>JAVTVY010016630.1:0-60678 GCA_036873755.1 Hanleya hanleyi
GGGTGATAGACAGATACGAACTGGGTAATGGGTAATGGGTGACAGTCGAATTGGGTAACGGGCTACAGAATACCTAAAAAGAGATAATACGCGAACTGGGTAACGGTAGGTGGACGAATTGGGTAATGGGTGACAGACAGATGCACACTGGGTAATGGGTAATGGGTGACAGTCGAATTGGGTAACGGGCTACAGAATGCCTAGAAAGAGATAATACGCGAACTGGGTAACGGGAGATGGACGAATTGGGTAATGGGTGACAGACAAATGCGAACTGGGTAATGGGGAATGGGTAACAGTCGAATTGGGTAACGGGCTATAGAACGCCAGCAAAGAGATAATACGCGAACTGGGTAACGGCAGATGGACGAATTGGGTAATGGGTGACAGACAGATGCGAACTGGGTAATGGGTAATGGATAACAGTCGAATTGGGTAACGGGCTATATCAGGCCTGCAAAGAGATAACGCGCGAATTGGGTAACGGGAGAAGGACGAATTGGGTAATGGATGACAGTCAGAGGCGAACTGGGTAATGGGTAATGGGTAACAGTCGAATTTGGTAACGGGCTACAGAATGCCTGCAAAGAGATAACACGCCAACTGGGTAACGGAAGATGGATGAATTGGGGGACGGGTGATAGACAGAGGCGAACAGGGTAATGGGTAATGGGTAAAGTCGAACTGGGTAACGGGCTATAGAACGCCTGCAAAGAGATAATACGCGAACTGGGTAACGGGAGATGGACGAATTGGGTAATGGGTGACAGACAGATGCGAACTTGGTAATGGGTAATGGGTAACAGTCGAATTGGGTAACGGGCTATATCAGGCCTGCAAAGAGATAACGCGCGAATTGGGTAACGGGAGAAGGACGAATTGGGTAATGGATGACAGTCAGAGGCGAACTGGGTAATGGGTAATGGGTAACAGTCGAATTGGGTAACGGGCTATAGAACGCCTGCAAAGAGATAATACTCGAACTGGGTAACGGGAGATGGAAGAATTGGGGGACGGGTGATGGACAGATGCGAACTGGGTAATGGGTAATGGGTGACAGTCGAATTGGGTAACGGGCTACAGAATGCCTAAAAAGAGATAATACGCGAACTGGGTAACGAGAGGTGGACGAATTGGGTAATGAGTGACAGACAGATGCGAACTGGGAAATGGGTAATCGGTAGCAGTCGAATTGGGTAACGGGTTACGGAATGCCTGAATAGAGATAATACGTGAACTGGGTAACGGGAGATGGGCGAATTGGGTAATGGGTGACAGACGGATGTGAACTGGGTAATGGGTAATGGGTAACAGTCGAATTGGGTAACGGGCTACAGAATGCCTGCAAAGAGATAACACGCCAACTGGGTAACGGGAGATGGATGAATTGGGGGACGGGCGATAGACAGAGGCGAACTGGGTAATGGGTAATGGGTGACAGTCGAATTGGGTAACGGGCTATAGAATGTCTCAGAAGAGATAAACGCGATCTGGGTAACGGGAGATGGACGAATTGGGTAATGGTTAAGAGACAGATGCGAACTGGGTAATGGGTAATTGGTAACAGTCGAATTGGGTAACGGGCTATAGAACGCCTGCAAAGAGATAATACTCGAACTGGATAACGGGAGATAGAAGAATTGGGGGACGGGTGATAGACAGATGCGAACTGGGTAATGGGTAATGGGTGACAGTCGAATTGGGTAACGGGCTACAGAATGCCTAAGAAGAGATAATACGCGAACTGGGTAACGAGAGATGGACGAATTGGGTAATGAGTGACAGACAGATGCGAACTGCGTAATGGGTAACCGGTAACAGTCGAATTGGGTAACGGGTTACGGAATGCCTGAAAAGAGATAATACGCAAACTGGGTAACGGGAGATGGGCGAATTGGGTAATGGGTGACAGACGGATGCGAACTGGGTAATGGGTAATGGGTAACAGTCAAATTGGGTAACGGGATACAGAATGCCTGCAAAGAGATAACACGCCAACTGGGTAACGGAAGATGGATGAATTGGGGGACGGGTGATAAACAGAGACGAACAGGGTAATGGGTAATGGGTAAAGTCGAACTGGGTAACGGGCTATAGAACGCCTGCAAAGAGATAATACGCGAACTGGGTAACGGGAGATGGACGAATTGGGTAATGGATGACAGACAGATGCGAACTGGGTAATGGGTAATGGGTAACAGTCGAATTGCGTAACGGGCTATTGAATGCCTGTAAAGAGATAATACGCGAACTGGGTAACGGAAGATGGACGAATTCGGTAATGGGTGACCGACAGATGCGAACTGGGTAATGGGTAATGGGTGACAGTCGAATTGGGTAACGGGCTACAGAATGCCTAAAAAGAGATAATACGCGAACTGGGTAACGGGACATGGACGAATTGGTTAATGGGTGACAGGCAGATGCGAACTGGATAATGGGTAATGGGTAACAGTCGAATTGGGTAACGGGCTATAGAACGCCTGCAAAGAGATAATACGCGAACTGGGTAACGGGAGATGGACGAATTGGGTAATGGGTGACAGACAGATGCGAACTGGGTAATGGGTAATGGGTAACAGTCGAATTGGGTAACGGGCTATATCAGGCCTGCAAAGAGATAACGCGCGAATTGGGTAACGGGAGATGGACGAATTGGGTAATGGGTGACAGACAGATGCGAACTGGGTAATGGGTAATGGGTGACAGTCGAATTGGGTAACGGGCTACAGGTTGCCAAAAAAGAGATAATACGTGAACTGGTTAACGGGAGATGGACGAATTGGGTAATGGGTGACAGACAGATGCGAACTGGGTAACGGGTAATGGGTGACAGTCGAATTGGGTAACGGGCTACAGAACGCCTGCAAAGAGATAATACGACAACTGGGTAAGGGGAGATGGACGAATTGGGGGACGGATGATAGACAGAGGCGAACTGGGTAATGGGTAATGGGTAACAGTCGAATTGGGTTACGGGCTACAGAATGCCTAAATGAGATAATACGCGAACTGGGTAACGGGAGAAGGACGAATTGGGTAATGGGTGACAGTTAGAGGCGAACTGGGTAACGGGTAATGGGTGACAGTCGAATTGAGTAACGGGCTACAGAACGCCTGCAAAGAGATAATACGCCAATTGGGTAACGGGAGAAGGACGAATTGGGTAATGGATGACAGTCAGAGGCGAACTGGGTAATGGGTAATGGGTAACAGTCGAATTGGGTAACGGGCTATAGAACGCCTGCAAAGAGATAATACTCGAACTGGGTAACGGGAGATGGACGAATTGTGGTACGGGTGATAGACAGATGCGAACTGGGTAATGGGTAATGGGTGACAGACGAATTGGGTAACGGGCTACAGAATGCCTAAAAGAGATAATACGCGAACTGGGTAGCGGGAGATGGACGAATTGGGTAATGGGTGACAGACAGATGCAAACTGGGTAATGGGTAATGGGTGACAATCAAATTGGGTAACGGGCTACAGAATGCCTCAGAAGGGATAAACGCGATCTGGGTAACGGGAGATGGACGAATTGGGTAATGGTTGAGAGACAGATGCGAACTGGGTAATGGGTAATGGGTAACAGTCGAATTGGGTAACGGGCTATAGAACGCCTGCAAAGAGATAATACTCGAACTGGGTAACGGGAGATAGAAGAATTGGGGGACGGGTGATAGACAGATGCGAACCGGGTAATGGGTAACTGGGTAATTTCCAAGTGTAACATAGAACAACTACGCCGATAAAATATGTTGCCTCGCAGGACTACACAGATTTACCTCCCCTTGGACAGGGCGACTATGGCATCTAGTATGCATTATATTGGACACTAACGCAAAACTCGTCGAGAATGTTAAATATGGTGAATAGGTAACAATTATTTGCATCTTAGCAATTATTTTTGAAGATTCTGAGAGAATTTTCGATATTTACTAGACGGAGAAAAGTAAAAATTTAACATCAGTTTGACCATAATTCCAGTTACTTTTACATATTCCTTGCCTATCTGATATGGGTTAGAAGCTAGAAAGTCAGATTATAATTCAGACAATTGCTGCGAAGCCATCGTCATAGTTATTACTATAACATTTGAGCTATTATCTCAAAATGTCGATTTCAGATGGAAAACCCACCGAAACAAAGATGGGGTAGGGGGAAAGAGAAGGGCCGGATATCCAACCAAAAGGCCCTTATCTGGCAAGTGCAATATACTAGTGTACTCGTATACTCTCGCAGACTATTATGCGCCAGCAACACCTTTTCCATAAAATACACCTTAGCCATATAGGAAGTAGTCCACAGTTTCGGATTATTATTATTTATACATCAGAGCGCCCGGGTCTGACCACATCATAATTATCCTTCCCTTTTTGATAACCAGTGTTTATAGTACCAAGCTTCTAGGTACTACCATTCCTTCAAAATGACATATGCGGAGGGGTGGCTCGATTGAGCTATATGGCGGATCGGGTCGCGAAGTCAACCTTCATCAGCCTCAGTTTCGTACGTTTTTCAGGTGTTTAAAAATAGGGTTATGTTGCATATGGGGTATGTGACAAAAATCGGCGTGGTCGACCCCATATTTTTGAATAGCTTTTTTATCTTGCCTCCAGACGGGGAACACTGGGGAGAGATCTTGTGGAAATCGATTGTCAATATTTCTCTAGGCAGTGAACGAAATATGGCGTATTTTGGGTCATTTTAATAGATTTTCCAGAAAATTTAGACACATTCCAAGGGGAGAAAATTTATCTCGGGTTAAATTTGCATAACTGGTTTATATGTTAAATTAATGGTATGAGCATTCCCATAAAGAAAATATGTACTTTAATATGGGTTTTCTGCATGGTTTGGCAACTCGGAAAGACGGAAGGACTATGCCAATGGTCTATTTCCAGCAACGAGGGGTCTACTGTGGACTGCACCCTATATGCAATACCTTATATGCAGCAAATATATACCATAACGTATGATAGGCTCTGCTGACTTGTAATCAGTCATTTGCCTCGTCTTTCTGGCTCAAATTGTTCACTTTTATACCATTTTAATGTGCGCATTCAAATCTTTCGAATCTCGGGCAGAATATTTAGAAATTTTCAGGTGTAACATAGAACAACTACGCCGATAAAATATGTTGCCCCGCAGGACTACACAGATTTACCTCCCCTTGGACAGGGCGACTATGGCATCTAGTATGCATTATCTTGGACACTACCACCAAATTAATTACTCAGCAACATATTTCCCAACGTAAAACTCGTCGACAATGTTAAATATGGTGAATAGGTAACAATTATTTGCATCTTAGCAATTATTTTTGAAGATTCTGAGAGAATTTTCGATATTTACCAGACGGAGGAAAGTAAAAATTTAACATCAGTTTGACCATAATTCCAGTTAATTTTACATATTCTTTGCCTATCTGATATGATTTAGAAATTGAGATTATAATTCCGACAATTGCTGGGAAGCCATCGTCATGGTTATTACTATAACATTTGCGGTATTATCTCAAAATGTCGATTTCAGATGGAAAAACCCAGCAAAACAAAGATGGGGTAGGGGGAAAGTGAAGGACCGGATGTGCAACCAAAAGGCCCTTATCTGGCAAGTGTAATATACTAGTGTACTCGTATACTCTCGCAGACTATTATGCGCCAGCAACACTTTTTCCATAAAATACACCTTAGTCATATAGGGAGTAGTCCACAGTTTCGGATTATTGGTCCCCCTCAAAACTTTTAATACAGCAGAGCGTCCGGGTCTGACCACATGATAATTATCCTTCCCTTTTTGGTAACCAGTATTTATAGTACCAAGCTTCTGGGTACTTCCATTCCTTCAAAATGACATATGCGGATGGGTGGCTCGGTTGAGCTATATGGCGAATCGGGCCGCGAAGTCAACCTTCGTCAGCCTCAGTTTCGTACGTTTTTCAGGTGTTTAAAAATAGGGTTATGTTACATATGGAATATGTGACAAAAAACGGCCTGGTCGACCCTATATTTTGAATGGCTTTTTTTTATCTCGCCTCGAGCCGGGGAACACTGAGACGAAATCTTACTGAAATCGATTGTCAAGATTTTTCCAGGAAATGAACGAAATATGGCGTATTTTGGGTCATTTTAATAGATTTTCCAGAAAATTTGGAGTACGTTCCGAGGGAAGAAAATTTATCTCGGGTTAAATTTGCATAACTGGCTTATATGTTAAATTAATGGTATGAGCATTCCCATGAAGAAAATATGTACTTTTATATGGGTTTTCTGCATGGTTTGGCAACTCGGAAAGACGGAAGGGCTATACCGAGGGTCTATTTCCAGCAACGAGGGATCTACTGTGGACTGCACCCTATATGCAATACCCTATATACAACAAATACATACTATAACGTATGATAGGCTCTGCTGACTTGTAATCAGCCATTTGCCTCGTCTTTTTGACTCAGATTGTTCCCTTTTATACCATTTTAATGTGCACATTCAAATTTTTCGAATCTCGGACAGAATATTTAGAAATTTTCAGGTGTAACATAGAACAACTACGCCGATAAAATATGTTGCCCCGCAGGACTACACAGATTTACCTCACCTTGGACAGGGCGACTATGGCATCTAGTATGCATTATCTTGGACACTAACACCAAATTAATTACTCAGCAACATATTTCCCAACGTAAAACTCGTCGACAATGTTAAATATGGTGAATAGGTAACAATTATTTGGATCTTAGCAATTATTTTTGAAGATTCTGAGAGAATTTTCGATATTTACTAGACGGAGAAAAGTAAAAATTTAACATCAGTTTGACCATAATTCCAGTTACTTTTACATATTCCTTGGCTATCTGATATGGGTTAGAATCTAGAAAGTCAGATTATAATTCAGACAATTGCTGCGAAGCCATCGTCATAGTTATTACTATAACATTTGAGCTATTATCTCAAAATGTCGATTTCAGATGGAAAACCCCACCGAAACAAAGATGGGGTAGGGGGAAAGGGAAGGGCCGGATATCCAACCAAAAGGCCCTTATCTGGCAAGTGCAATATACTAGTGTACTCGTATACTCTCGCAGACTATTATGCGCCAGCAACACTTTTTCCATAAAATACACCTTAGCCATATAGGAAGTAGTCCAAAGTTTCGGATTATTATTATTTATACATCAGAGCGCCCGGGTCTGACCACATCATAATTATCCTTCCCTTTTTGATAACCAGTATTTATAGTACCAAGCTTCTAGGTACTACCATTCCTTCAAAATGACATATGCGGAGGGGTGGCTCGATTGAGCTATATGGCGGATCGGGTGGCGAAGTCAACCTTCATCAGCCTCAGTTTCGTACGTTTTTCAGGTGTTTAAAAATAGGGTTATGTTGCATATGGGATATGTGACAAAAATCGGCGTGGTCGACCTCATATTTTGAATAGCTTTTTTATCTTGCCTCCAGACGGGGAACACTGGGGAGAAATCTTGTGGAAATCGATTGTCAAGATTTCTCCAGGAAGTGAACGAAATATGGCGTATTTTGGGTCATTTGAATAGATTTTCCAGAAAATTTGGAGTACGTTCTGAGGGAAGAAAATTTATTTCGGGTTAAATTTGCTTAACTGGCTTATATGTTAAATTAATGGTATGAGCATTCCCATGAAGAAAATATTACTTTTATATGGGGTTTCTGCATGATTTGGGAACTCGGAAAGACGGAAGGGCTATACCAAGGGTCTATTTCCAGCAACGAGGGGTCTACTGTTGACTGCACCCTATATGCAATACCTTATATACAGCAAATATATACTATAACGTATGATAGGCTCTGCTGACTTGTAATCAAGCATTCGCCTCGTCTTTTTGGCTCAAATTGTTCACCTTTATACCATTTTAATGTGCGCATTCAAATCTTTCGAATCTCGGGCAGAATATTTAGAAATTTCCAAGTGTAACATAGAACAACTACGCCGATAAAATATGTTGCCTCGCAGGACTACACAGATTTACCTCCCCTTGGACAGGGCGACTATGGCATCTAGTATGCATTATCTTGGACACTAACACCAAATTAATTACTCAGCAACATATTTCCCAACGTAAAACTCGTCGACAATGTTAAATATGGTGAATAGGTAACAATTATTTGCATCTTAGCAATTATTTTTGAAGATTCTGAGAGAATTTTCGATATTTACTAGACGGAGAAAAATAAAAATTTAACATCAGTTAGACCATAATTCCAGTTACTTCTACATATTCCTTGCCTATCTGATATGGGTTAGAAGCTAGAAAGTCAGATTATAATTCAGACAATTGCTGCGAAGCCATCGTCATAGTTATTACTATAACGTTGGAGCTATTATCTCAAAATGTCGATTTCAGATGGAAAAACCCACCCAAACAAAGATGGGGTAGGGGGAAAGAGAAGGGCCGGATATCCAACCAAAAGGCCCTTATCTGGCAAGTGCAATATACTAGTGTACTCGTATACTCTCGCAGACTATTATGCGCCAGCAACACTTTTTCCATAAAATACACCTTAGCCATATAGGAAGTAGTCCACAGTTTCGGATTATTATTATTTATACATCAGAGCGCCCGGGTCTGACCACATCATAATTATCCTTCCGTTTTTGATAACCAATATTTATAGTACCAAGTTTCTAGGTACTACCATTCCTTCAAAATGACATATGCGGAGGGGTGGCTCGATTGAGCTATATGGCGGATCGGGTCGCGAGGTCAACCTTCATCAGCCTCAGTTTCGTACATTTTTCAGGTGTTTAAAAATAGGGTTATGTTGCATATGGGATATATGACAAAAATCGGCGTGGTCGATCCCATATTTTGAATAGCTTTTTTATCTTGCCTCCAGACAGGGAACACTGGGGAGAAATCTTGTGGAAATCGATTGTCAAGATTTCTCCAGGAAGTAAACGAAATATGGCGTATTTTGGGTCATTTGAATAGATTTTCCAGAAAATTTGGAGTACGTTCTGAGGGAAGAAAATTTATCTCGGGTTAAATTTGCATAACTGGCTTATATGTTAAATTAATGGTATGAGCATTCCCATGAAGAAAATATGTACTTTTATATGGGTTTTCTGCATGGTTTGGGAACTCGGAAAAACGGAAGGGCTATACTAAGGGTCTATTCCCAGCAACGAGGGTTCTACTGTGGACTGCACCCTGAATGCCGCCCTTCTGCGACCCGGTCGCGACCCTCTGCGACCTTCTGCGATCCGGTCGCAAACCGTCTGATCCCGTATAGGCTGGTCTATTGGCGCCCGGGTTCTGGCAGTACCCTCCTCTTCGACCCTGAGCGTGAACGTGAGCTCTGGGGCTCCCATCGTTGTCTGATTGAACGTCGCCTGCATCGTCTGCATCTGTGCCTGTAAGCTCTTGAGGCCCCCTAGCAGCACTCGGATGGTCGACGGAGTCTCCATCTCGACGATGGCGGGCGTTGACAGCTCGGACGGTGCTTTTACCGGACTCACGTCTTCTGTCGTCGCCAAAGTCGCTGAAACAGGTGACCCCATCGTCGATCGCTCTCTCTCCTGTAGGATAGCTCGTAGGCCCGCTATGTCCGGACGTCTCGGCGTTGCTAGGGAACCCATGGGTAATGGAGTTGTCAGCACGACGTGGTTGTCCATCTCTAGTAGTCGGTTGTTCTCTTCTGTTGTAGATCAGGCCAGATCCCACCGTTGCCACCAGTTTTTCGTGTAACGTGTACGAGCAGGATCAGTCGTGGTGTTTACGAAAATCCAATCAATAACCGGGATTGCCCAGTGGCATTCTGGCCATCACCGTAGTTAGTCCCTTCACTAGTAGAGATCCGGGGATCGAAGAGATGATCACAACCCTACATGGATGACTGACACTGATGTAAAGGTTTATTATGGTATATTCTGCACAATAGTATACAGATAATGGAATGGAACCGCGTAACGTTATGCAGTAGAATAATATTTACATATATGTACAGACACTAGGAGAGTGTATGCAAAGAAACTTGATGTTATATACAAATAATATAAGAGAGTGTGTGCATATAATTTTACAGTTACAGTTATGCTATAAATATGTATGGGTACGCGATAAGAGCGGCCTGGTTGCTGGCCCTTCTCTTCTGTGTATAAGGGCGGCCTGGCTGCTGGCCCTTCACCTCTTCCGTCACACGTAATCAAGAGCGGCCTGGTTGCCGGCCCTTTCCCCACGCGATAACTGTATTTGCGACCCGCTGCGACCCGGTCGCAGCCCGTCTGCGACCTTCTGCGACCCGGTCGCAAGTCGTCTTCTTCCGTCGTTGGAACGTTACGGCTGTAACGCTCTCTCGATACACGACACCCAGTCGTTGGAGCCTCTCCACGGATGTGGCAGCCCGTCGTCTTCTTCGGCCCAAGTCGTCGGAACTTTACGGCTGTAACGCTCTCCCAATATATACCACCCAGTCGTTGGAGTCTCTCCACGGATGTGGCAGCCCGTCGTCTTCTTCACCCCCAGACGTCGGAGCCTGACCCTAGCTTGTCATCTCACCAGTTTGCTTCCCGCACAGGTAGGTATAGCACGGCGTCTCAACCCTCACGGCTGTTGCGACCCCTCTATAGACACGACCCGTGGCTACACAACTTCACGACGACCCTTCATGTAAAGGTAGGTGCACACAGAGCTTAGTGCCTGCGTGATCGCAGCCGCAAGACTCTTTGCGAGGACGCAAATGTCTGTGTGCACTGGAGACCGCAGTCATTTAGTGCTTGCGTCCCGGGGCGCAGTCGGAATCGCAAGGATCAAAATGATTTGATATTTGTCGGAGGCGTATTCGCCGCAGCCATAGGACGCAAGACAGCGCAAGCAGTGTGCACCGCTCGCCTGCGCGTTGATAGAATTTGCCGGCAATCTATTACCTCTCGACTAATCAAATCGTTGCTGTTACACCACATGATTTCAAGATGGCAGCGCCCACAGACATTGAGGCAATCAACTGTAATTTATTGACGGCAGCCATTTTGTCTGTCAACCTCGTTTCCAGGGGCCATTACGCGCAACCTCCTTCCCAGGGGCCATTCCGCTTTTTTTACCTAGGGACGACGCTGGCTGACAAGGATCGCAGCAATTATTGCGTCCTCGATGTCACACATGATCGCAACAGTCTAGAGGATTGCGTCGTCGCATGACTTTGGGGGGATACGGCTTGCGGCTGCGATCACGCGGTCACAAGCTCTGTGTGCACCTACCTTAACAAACACGTACAGCTCGCCCTCTGTGGCCGTCAGGACATCTACTTGGGTATATATTGTGTTACCATTTCATCTGGTACCGATGTAGCATCATTAATGTCTGTAAACCGCTGATGGCGACTCTCTGCGACCCTCTGCGACCCGGTCGCAAGCCTCTGCGTCCCGGTCGCAACCCGTCTGCGACCTTCTGCGACGGGTCGCAGGTCTCTCAGATTTCACGGTTTATCGGCGTATCTCGGGAGAAGAAACCCGTCTCTGCTGTGCCCTGTCTTCCAGTACCGTCTGTAACCGTTGTGGTCTCTTCCGCACCCGTACAGCGTCTATGCGACCGTCTGCGACCCGGTCGCAAGTCGTCTGCGACCTTCTGCGACCCGGTCGCCGACCTCACGGGCTGCACGATATGTCGTCGAATAACGGTAGGAGAGATTGGCCACAGTATCTCTGTATTTATAGTACATTTGCATATAATCTGAGGGTGGAAAGAATCCCTTATTAACGTCAAATACCGCTTCACGACCGATGACCCCGACACCTATATTATATTGACCACGTCCCAGTGCCCGGACTGTTCAGCAAAACAGTGCCGATATCATACAATCTACTGGTATTGACCTATATCCTTATTCCATACTGATGTCTGATCATGATTACCGTAATGTGCTACGCGGCAATACATGTCATGTTACAGTATTATAGAATACCCCCAGACTATAATAAACACGCCAGTCGGTCTTTTTGGAACATCATGATGTCTTGCCGGCATCATTGAAAACTGTTGACCGCTTCTGTCTTGCAGGAAACAAGCCTATGTTTATGTATACTATGATTGTCTTTTTGAATTTGGTGCTAATACTGTTATATGGAATATGGAATTGGTCTTTGGATTATGGACGCGGATATTCTCTAATGGACGACGGCTGAATTATGGATGACGGACTAGACGCTTGTAATTCCCACTCTGTCGTGTTCCCTATACTTCTAGTACAACACAAAAAACACGGTTCCACACTGAAAATGCAAGCCGGCAAATTCTCATTGGATTGACGTGTTTTATAGAGGTTGCATTAGCTACAGGATCTGCAATCTTTTAGACTCGCAGGCCAAAACAACTACATTTGCGACCCGGTCGCAAAGTGCGCCAAAATCACACAATACGGACTGTACCTTGCGTGCTTCCTCACGATGTGCTTTTCTGGTACTCTCCCGCTCGAAATGTCTGCACCTCTATTTATACTGAGTGCACTCTCCGCACCCGAAAAGTCCCCACAGGGAGTTCCCCACGAACGGAGACGTTTCGCCCGCCATGAAAGACCGTCTCTCACAGCGAAATTACAGTTCATAGTCCATAAACTGGAACGGCGTCCCAATCTAGAACCTGTAGGAAATATTTCACGTAATTGTCAACTCCTATCTTGGTCTGGTAAGCGAGAAATACGGGGGACTCCATTTCCGTACACTGCCCTGCATTTTGTTAATGATACATGTACAAGGTCCTTCCCCGCATTCCATTGTGGGTCACGCTCCATAGTCCATCGTTCTCTACACAAACGGTTAACCGTTACATAATGTTAACGTTGTGGTTGCATTCAAAGGACACCACAATCACTGACAGGAAAATCTTGAGAGATTTGATTAAGGATTGTTCGACAACGATTGATTTTTGATGTTATTTTGGACAGAGATTTTTATGTTGTTCTTCGTTATATTCCTTTAATATTGCGAACGCGGCATTAAATAAATTCTCGCTCTCTCAATACGACCGCATGCGCGATACATTTGGATCACGTATGACCCACATCTCAACAACTCTCACCCCGTGGGGCTTCCGAGGATTCACCTGGGATGTCGTGGTGCAGACCGCAGGTCATGATAATAATAGGCCTCCGCTCCTCAAGTAGCTTGTCGTAAGAGGTGAATAACTGAGGCACCCGTGGGGTTTCCGGAATAGGACCCCACCCGTGGGGTTCCCGGGTGTAAAC
This sequence comes from Hanleya hanleyi, assembly GCA_036873755.1. Lineage (NCBI taxonomy): Eukaryota > Metazoa > Mollusca > Polyplacophora > Lepidopleurida > Hanleyidae > Hanleya > Hanleya hanleyi. The sequence goes on from JAVTVY010016630.1 coordinate 13,221, forward strand.
AAAATAGGACCCTACCCGTGTGGTTCCCGGGTTTGAAAAGGAATAAGACTCAACGTCCTGATATGACTGAAATATAGTTGAAAGCGGTGTTAAATCAGACTCACTCACTCAACAACTCCCACAACAGGCCTTCCTGATGATTGCGCACTCGCATGGCACCCGCTAAAGTTACGCAACTGTCCTGAGACCCCTCCAGTTATACCCTACAGCGTGAGCCCGATTGATATAATCCACACACCAAAACTATTCGCAGTGCTTCATGATATGGTTGCAGCTTCTACCACACCCCATGTGTTTTACCAAATAACATTATTACATGTAAAGAAGGAATCCCAAGTGGAATCTAATTCCAATAGATCCTACCTCACAGCCATCGGTGTGGATTATATGACGTCATAATTTTCTTCTCGTGTCTAGTTGAACTCGCCCAGAAGGGTAATAGGATTGAAATGGATATCAAAATACATCGTCTGCCTGTTTCTTCTTGTACATCCTTTTGCCATACATCATGAAGCCAATTAAAGTTGGAGAACAGCTTTTTTTCCGCGAGATTGATGTCATTAAACATTTTCGAACGTATGATAGGTACACAATCCAATTACTGGATGCCGGGAGAAATTCACATGTATTCTAAAACTAAGGGTCACGCTTGCATCATTTTGATCGTTAATGGCGTTTTAGCACGCCTCTACAGCTGTCATACTGTGGAGTCTCCAACCCGTGTCGATTTCAGGCACGTGGCTTGCACGTGTTCCTTGCTTCGATTAATTGGCGGGCCAAAGCATTTTTTGTCGGGATTAGGGGTGTTAATCCAGTTTCAAATACACGAGAGTATCTTTATCAGGAAACATCTTTGCAGGAAACATCTTTACATTGTGCCGTTTTCAGTATGGTAGAATAGAAATAATCCCTCGTTTACTGTGGTAAAACACCTAGAATAGACCGCGCTGCAATCGTATGAGTCTTCATGTTTGATCACTCAGACCTACGGCCTTCGTGACCAAACTTAGACTCATCCGATTGCAGCCCGATCTATTCTAGGTGTTTTACCACAATAAACAAGGAATTATTTCTTAAACAGTCTTCTCTGTCGAGTGCGCATGCACATGATGACTTCACCGGCTAGACTTACACAGCGGCCCTGAGATCCTGTCAGTCGTACACTACAGCGTGAGCCCGATCAATAGAATCCACGCACCCTACTATTTGATCCATACAAAAGTTTCCAAGTAAAGTCCGTCTGTCAAGATATTTTACGATATTCCGGAATTCTTCTCGTCCGAATCTTTATGACCCCGCCATTCCAAAACGCTCTTCCCGGAACTCATTCGGTAGTCCCGAGCGGAAATTCACGAAGGGAATCGATTCTACACTCGGGGACCCGCAACATGAATTTCAATACCGGGATTATCTCCCTTGGGTGCAGAACTATATCTGACATCCGTTTGTGAGTTTGGACTTGTCCAAGGTCACTCCAAGCAACATGAATCACATGACCATTGATATTTTAATATGGTGTTCATCGTATTCGTGGGACTAACGGCCACTGGATATTTCCGAGAAGTTGCAAAATCCCGAAGTGCGCGCTACTCGTGGCTCGTAACCGGAAATGCGCAATGCGCATGCGTGTTGAACTTGGAAGCTACGTGATCATCACGTGATCGCCGGCCATTGGTGGTCATGACCTGGGGTCACACAACACCTAAGTAGGTCAATGATAAAGATTGAGGTTTTAGGAAACATACTGTAACAGTACCCTTCCCATGGCATGATAGTAGTTATGCCCCCGTATCACATAAGATGGATGACGAAGCATATTTCTTTTTAGGCTATTCCCATGAGCCCTGCGTGTGTTTTCAATAAAAGCTAATTGAGACTCTCTTCACAAAGTTCGGTTACATATATTTCTATATTACCGTTACTGATCAAGTTTCACAGTCACAGGTATCTGTTTCTGGATTATGTCTCGACTATGCGTGTGTAACAGACCGAAAACCAATTACGTTGAATGAAAATTTCCGAGGTTGTGTGCGGTTAAATTTCATTTGCCTTTTGTGCACTAAAGTCAGTTTATCCGAAGGCATTGATGGTACATCGCCACCCTATGTCAGACAAGAACTGTATTTTAGTTCGAATTGTTACGTATTACATAACTGAGATAACGAACAGACAGAAGCCTGGACCTAGAGGCAAGTCCCCATGATTGCTATGCTTCACATCTATAATCGCGAAACCTTGTAAATGCGGAATTAATGGGTTAGTGATGTGATGTCAGTGTTGCTGTTGTAGGAGTTATACTGGAATAAAATGTGAAAAATGAAAGAACAACAACGAAAGTGTGTAAAGTCTGAAAATGGAGAAATTATTGTTCCAACACATAAACATATGGCAAATAAGTATTTTTGGTGTCATTTAACCCTGCCTTAAATGATCGGAATAATGCTACATGTACTCAGTATCGCTTAGAATGCTACATAACTCAGTGCCGATCAGAATACTACATCTAGCCAGTGTCACTGAGAATGCTACATGGAGAGTGCTGTGTTAAATATTGCATGTACTTAGTATTCCTGGGAATACTACATGTAGACAGTGCCACTGGGAATGCTACATGTAGACAGTGCCACTGGGAATGCTACATGAAGCCAGTGCCACTGGGAATGCTACATGTAGACAGTGCTGCTGGGAATGCTACAAGTAGACTGTGCCACTGGGAATGCTACATGAAGCCAGTGTCACTGGGAATGCTACACGTTGACAGTACCGCTGGGAATGCTACATGTAGACAGTGCCGCTTGGAATGCTACATATAGACAGTGCCACTGGGGATGCTACATGTAGCCAGTACCACTGGGAATGTTACATGTAGACAGTGACACTGGGAATTGTACATGTAGACAGTTCCACTGGGAATGCTACATGTAGCCAGTGCCACTGGGAATGTTACATGTAAACAGTGCCACTGGGAATGCTACATGTAGACTGTGCCACTTTGAATGCTACATGTAGCCAGTACCACTGGGAATGTTACATGCAGACAGTGACACTGGGAATTGTACATGTAGACAGTGTCACTGGGGATGCTACATGTAGCCAGTGCCACTGGGAATGCTACATGTAGACTGTGCCACTTTGAATGCTACATGTAGCCAGTACCACTGGGAATGTTACATGTAGACAGTGACACTGGGAATTGTACATGTAGACAGTGTCACTGGGGATGCTACATGTAGACAGTGCCACTTTGAATGCTACATGTAGCCAGTACCATTGAGAATGTTACATGTAGACAGTGCCACTGGGAATGCTACATGTAGCCACGGCCACTGGGAATGTTACATGTAGACAGTGCCACTGGGAATGTTACATATATACAGTGCCACTGGGAATGTTACATGTAGACAGTGCCACTGGGAATGTTACATATAGACAGTGCCACTGGGAATGTTATATATAGACAGTGCCACTGGGAATGTTACATATAGACAGTGCCGCTGGCAATGTGACATATAGACAGTGCCACTGGGAATGTTACATGTAGACAGTACCACTGGGAATGCTAAATGTAGACAGTGCCGCTGGGTATGGTCCATGTAGACAGTGCCACTGGGAATGTTACATATAGCCAGTGCCACTGGGAATGTTACATATAGCCAGTGCCACTGGGAATGTTACATGTAGACAGTGACGCTGGGAATGTTACATATAGACAGTGCCACTGGGAATGCTACATGTAGACTGTGCCGCTCGGAATGTTACATGTAGACAGTGCCACTGGGAATGCTACATATAGACAGTGTCACTGGGAATGTTACATATAGACAGTGCCACTGGGAATGTTACATATAGCCAGTGCCACTGGGAATGTTATATATAGACAGTGCCACTGGGAATGCTACATGTAAACAGTGTCACTAGGAATGCTACAAGTAGACAGTGCCACAGGGAAAATACATGTAGACAGTACCACTGGGAATGTTACATGTAGACAGTAACACTGGGAATGCTACATGTAGACAGTACCACTGAGAATGCTACATGTAGACATTGCCACTGGGAATGCTACATGTAGACAGCGCCACTGGAAATGTTATATATAGACAGTGCCACTGGGAATGCTACATGTGAACAATGTCACTAGGAATGCTACAAGTAGACAGTGCCACTGGGAATGATACATGTAGACAGTACCATTGAAATGCTACATGTAGTCAGTGCCACTGGGAATGCTACATGTAGACAGTGCTGCTGGAAAGGCTACATGTAGACAGTGCCACTGGGTATGTTACAAGTAGACTGTGTCACTGGGGAAATACATGCAGACAGTGCCACTGGGAATGCTACATGTAGACAGTGCCACTGGAAATGGAAGATGTAGTCAATCCCACTAGGAATGCTACATATAGACAGTGCCACTGAGAATGCTACATGTAGACAGTGTCACTGGGAATACTAAATGTAGACAGAACCACTGGGAATGGTACATGTGGACAGTACCATTGGAAATGCTACATATAGGCAGGAAAAATGGAAATGCTACAAGTCAACAGTGCTACTGGGAATGCTACATGTAGACGGTGCCATTGGGGATGCTGCATTTAGACATTGCCACTGGGACTGCTACAAGTAGACAGTGATACTGGGACTGCTACAAGTAGACAGTGCCACTGGGAATGGTACATGTAGACAGTGCCGCTGGGAATGCTACATGTAGACAGTGCCGCTGAGAATGGTACATGTAGACAGTGCCACTGGGGATGCTGCATTAGACATTGCCACTGGGACTGCTACAAGTAGACAGTGATACTGGGACTGCTACAAGTACACAGTGCCACTGGGAATGTTACATACAGACAGTGCCGCTGGGAATGCTACATGTAGACAGTGCCGCTGAGAATGGTACATGTAGACAGTGCCACTCGGGATGCTACATGTAGACAGTGCCACTGGGAATGCCACATATAGACAGTTTTGCTGAGAATGGTACATGTAGACAGTGCCACTGGGAATGCTACATGTAGACAGCGCCACTGGGACTGCTACATGTAGACAGTGTCACTGGGAATGCTACGTATAGACAGTTTTGCTGAGAATGATACATGTAGACAGTTTTGCTGAGAATGGTACATGTAGACAGTGCCACTGGGAATGCTACATGTAGACAGTGCCACTGGGACTGCTATATGTAGACAGTGCCACTGGGAATGCTACATATAGACAGTTTTTCTGAGAATGGTACATGTAGACAGTGCCACTGGGGATGCTACATGTAGACAGCGCCACTGGGACTGCTACATGTAGACAGTGCCACTGGGAATGCTAGATATAGACAGTTTTGCTGAGAATGGTACATGTAGACAGTGCCACTGGGAATGCTACATGTAGACAGTGTAACTGGGAATGCTACATATAGACAGTGCCAATGGGAAAATACATGTAGACAGTACCACTGGGAATGCTACATATAGACAGTTTTGCTGAGAATGGTACATGTAGACAGTGCCACTGGGAATGCTACATGTAGACAGTGTCACTGGGTATGCTACATATAGACAGTGCCACTGGGTATGCTACACATAGACAGTGCCAATGGGGAAATACATGTAGACAGTGCCAATGGGGAATGGTACATGTAAACAGTGCCACTGGGGAAATACATATAGACAGTGCCACTGAGAATGCTACATATAGACAGTGCCACTGGGAATGCTACATGTAGACAGCGCCACTGGGAATGCTACATATAGATAGTGCCGCTGGGAATGTTACATATAGACAGTGCCACTGCGAATGCTACATGTAGAAAGTGTCACTGGGAATGCTACATATAGACAGTGTCACTGGGAGTGCTACATATAGCCCGTGCCACTGGGAATGCTACATATAGACAGTGCCGCTGGGAAAATACATGTAGACAGTGTCACTGGGAATGCTACATATAGGCAGTGTCATCGAGAGTGCTACATATAGACAGTGCCACTGGGAATGCTACATATAGACAGTGCCACTGGGAAAATACATGTAGACAGTGCCACGGGAATGCTACATGTAGACAGTGCCACTGGGAATGGAACATATAGACAGTGCCACTGGGAATGCTACAAGTAGACTGTGCCACTGGGAATGCTACATGTAGCCAGTGCAGCTGGGAATGCTACATGTAGACAGTGCTGCTGGGAATGCTACATGTAGCCAGTGCCACTGGGAATGGTACATGTAGACAGTGCCACTGGGAATGCTACAAGTAGACTGTGCCACTGGGAATGCTACATGTAGCCAGTGCAACTGGGAATGCTACATGTAGACAGTGCTGCTGGGAATGCTACATGTAGCCAGTGCCACTGGTAATGGTACATGTAGACAGTGCCACTGGGAATGCTACAAGTAGACTGTGCCACTGGGAATGCTACATGAAGCCAGTGTCACTGGGAATGCTACACGTTGACAGTACCGCTGGGAATGCTACATGTAGACAGTGCCGCTTGGAGTGCTACATGTAGACAGTGCCACTGGGGATGCTACATGTAGCCAGTGCCACTGGGAATGTTACATGTAGACAGTGCCACTGGGAATTGTACATGTAGACAGCTCCACTGGGAATGCTACATGTAGCCAGTGCCACTGGGAATGTTACATGTAGACAGTGCCACTGGGAATGTTACATTTAGCCAGTGCCACTGGGTTGCTACATGTAGCCAGTGCCACTGACAATGCTACATGTAGACAGTGCCACTTTGAATGCTACATGTAGCCAGTACCATTGAGAATGCTACATGTAGACAGTGCCACTGGGAATGCTACATGTAGCCACGGTCACTGGGAATGTTACATGTAGACAGTGCCACTGGGAATGTTACATATAGACAGTGCCACTGGGAATGTTACATATAGCCAGTGCCACTGGGAATGTTATATATAGACAGTGCCACTGGGAATGCTACATGTAAACAGTGTCACTAGGAATGCTACAAGTAGACAGTGCCACAGGGAAAATACATGTAGACAGTACCACTGGGAATGTTACATGTAGACAGTAACACTGGGAATGCTACATGTAGACAGTACCACTGAGAATGCTACATGTAGACATTGCCACTGGGAATGCTACATGTAGACAGCGCCACTGGAAATGTTATATATAGACAGTGCCACTGGGAATGCTACATGTGAACAATGTCACTAGGAATGCTACAAGTAGACAGTGCCACTGGGAATGATACATGTAGACAGTACCATTGAAATGCTACATGTAGTCAGTGCCACTGGGAATGCTACATGTAGACAGTGCTGCTGGAAAGGCTACATGTAGACAGTGCCACTGGGTATGTTACAAGTAGACTGTGTCACTGGGGAAATACATGCAGACAGTGCCACTGGGAATGCTACATGTAGACAGTGCCACTGGAAATGGAAGATGTAGTCAATCCCACTAGGAATGCTACATATAGACAGTGCCACTGAGAATGCTACATGTAGACAGTGTCACTGGGAATACTAAATGTAGACAGAACCACTGGGAATGGTACATGTTGACAGTACCATTGGAAATGCTACATATAGGCAGGAAAAATGGAAATGCTACAAGTCAACAGTGCTACTGGGAATGCTACATGTAGACGGTGCCATTGGGGATGCTGCATTTAGACATTGCCACTGGGACTGCTACAAGTAGACAGTGATACTGGGACTGCTACAAGTAGACAGTGCCACTGGGAATGGTACATGTAGACAGTGCCGCTGGGAATGCTACATGTAGACAGTGCCGCTGAGAATGGTACATGTAGACAGTGCCACTGGGGATGCTGCATTAGACATTGCCACTGGGACTGCTACAAGTAGACAGTGATACTGGGACTGCTACAAGTAGACAGTGCCACTGGGAATGTTACATACAGACAGTGCCGCTGGGAATGCTACATGTAGACAGTGCCGCTGAGAATGGTACATGTAGACAGTGCCACTCGGGATGCTACATGTAGACAGTGCCACTGGGAATGCCACATATAGACAGTTTTGCTGAGAATGGTACATGTAGACAGTGCCACTGGGAATGCTACATGTAGACAGCGCCACTGGGACTGCTACATGTAGACAGTGTCACTGGGAATGCTACGTATAGACAGTTTTGCTGAGAATGATACATGTAGACAGTTTTGCTGAGAATGGTACATGTAGACAGTGCCACTGGGAATGCTACATGTAGACAGTGCCACTGGGACTGCTATATGTAGACAGTGCCACTGGGAATGCTACATATAGACAGTTTTTCTGAGAATGGTACATGTAGACAGTGCCACTGGGGATGCTACATGTAGACAGCGCCACTGGGACTGCTACATGTAGACAGTGCCACTGGGAATGCTAGATATAGACAGTTTTGCTGAGAATGGTACAGGTAGACAGTGCCACTGGGAATGCTACATGTAGACAGTGTAACTGGGAATGCTACATATAGACAGTGCCAATGGGAAAATACATGTAGACAGTACCACTGGGAATGCTACATATAGACAGTTTTGCTGAGAATGGTACATGTAGACAGTGCCACTGGGAATGCTACATGTAGACAGTGTCACTGGGTATGCTACATATAGACAGTGCCACTGGGTATGCTACACATAGACAGTGCCAATGGGGAAATACATGTAGACAGTGCCAATGGGGAATGGTACATGTAAACAGTGCCACTGGGGAAATACATATAGACAGTGCCACTGAGAATGCTACATATAGACAGTGCCACTGGGAATGCTACATGTAGACAGCGCCACTGGGAATGCTACATATAGATAGTGCCACTGGGAATGTTACATATAGACAGTGCCACTGCGAATGCTACATGTAGAAAGTGTCACTGGGAATGCTACATATAGACAGTGTCACTGGGAGTGCTACATATAGACCGTGCCACTGGGAATGCTATATATAGACAGTGCCGCTGGGAAAATACATGTAGACAGTGTCACTGGGAATGCTACATATAGGCAGTGTCATCGAGAGTGCTACATATAGACAGTGCCACTGGGAATGCTACATATAGACAGTGCCACTGGGAAAATACATGTAGACAGTGCCACGGGAATGCTACATGTAGACAGTGCCACTGGGAATGGAACATATAGACAGTGCCACTGGGAATGGTACATGTAGACAGTGCCACTGAGAATTGTACATGTAGACAGTGCCACTGGGAAAATACATACAGACAGTGCTACTGGGAGTGTTACCTATAGAGAGTGCCACTGGGAAAATACATGTAGACAGTTACAATCGTCGAATCCGTCATTCATAATTCAGCCGTCGTCCATTAGAGAATATCGGCGTCCATAATCCAAAGACCTATTCTATATTCCATATAACAATATTAGCACCAAATTCAAAAAGACAATCATAGTATACATAGACATAGGCTTGTTTCCTGCAAGAGAGAAGCGGTCAACAGTTTTCAATGATGCCGGCAAGACATCATGATGTTCCAAAAATATCAAATCCGTATCGCTGATGAGTATTCTTAATCCATAATATTCGTTGTAAAGTCGTCATCTAAAGAATGATGTATCTCAGACACGCTTTGATTGTGACTACCATGAGTACCATGAGTACCATGAGGATTTAATGCCAGTGGAAAAATACATATAGACAGTGCCGCATGGAATGTTACATACAGACAGTGCCGCTGGGTATGTTACATATAGACAGTGCCACTGGGAATGTTACATATAGACACTGCCGCTGGGAATGTTACAAGTAGACAGTGCCAATGGGAAAGTACATGTAGACAGTGCCACTGGGAATGCTACATGTAGACAGTGCCACTGGAAATGCAAGATGTAGTCAAACCCACTGGGAATGCTACATGTAGACAGTGCCACTGGGAATGCTACATGTAGACAGTGTCACTGGGAATGCTACATGTAGACAGTGTCACTGGGAATACTAAATGTAGATAGTACCACTGGGAATGGTACATGTAGACAGTACCATTGGAAATGCTACATGTAGTCAGTGTCACTGGGACTGCTACAAGTAGACAGTGGTAGTGGAAATAGTACATGTAGACAGTGCCACTTAGAATGGTATATGTAGACAGTGCCACTGGGAATGGTACATGTAGACAGTGCCACAGGGAATGTTACATGTAGACAATGCCGCTGGGAATGCTACATATAGACTGTGCCAGTGGAAATGCTACATGTAGACAGCGCCACTGGGACTGCTACAAATAGACAGTCCTACTGGAAATGCTACATATAGACAGTTTCACTGGGGATGGTACATGTAGACAGTGCCACTGGGAATGTTACATATAGACAGTGCCACTTGGGATGCTACATGTAGACACTGCCACTGGGAATGCTACATGTAGACAGTGCCACTTGGGATGCTACATGTAGACAGTGCCAATGGGACTGCTACACGTAGACCGTGCTACTGGAAATGCTACATGTAGAGTGCCACTGAGAATGCTACAAGTAGAGTGCTACTGGGGAATGCTACATGTAGACAGTGTCACTGGGAATGCTACATGTAGGTGGAAATGCAATATGTAGCCAATCACACTGGAAATGCTAGATTTTTGCAATGAGTCGCTGGGAATGTTACATATCATATCAATGGAAATGATGCATGTAATATGCTACTGAAAATGTTAACTTTACTCAGTGCCGCTCTGTTTGCTACATGTGGTGTTCCGCTGGGAATGCTACACGTACTGGGAATGCTGCATGTAATTTGCTTCAGGGAATGTTCCATTCAGACAGTACCACTGGGAATACTACATGCAATTCGAGCGGCTCGGGAGGCTATTCTCGGAAAATGATACGCTGTCATTGCCGCGGAGTCTGCAGCATGTAATCGGTGTCGCTGAGAACGCTTAGTCTAGTCACTGCTGCTGAAAATGCTACTTCTTGGATACATATGGCAGTGTGACTAACGTCACAGGACCTACGAAGTAGGGTACGCATTAGGATTGACACGAACTTAACTCTTGGAAATCTCCCTCCCCCCACCAAGATGAAATCCTGCCTATATATAAGATGAGCACAGCCCAAATCACCAGAAATTTTCATCAAATGTAGGTCAGCTCAGAACTTGCTGGTAACAGTCCCCTATTGCACCTTCATGCCAAAAACCAAGGTTCTAATGTCAACGGTTCTCCTTATTTTGCTGACGAAAGGATTCGGATGGACTGACTCACTGACTCACTGACTCACTGATTACCGGACAATTTGCAACCATGTCACCAGTCCTACGAGCCATCCTTCCCCTTACACCCCGGGTGGGGCTACACGTCTATGAAGATAAAGTCACCCTCGTGGAAGACCGTGGAGATGTTTGCTGGTCGCGCGCTGAGACCGTATCGAATACGGTTACGCTACACCGTGACGGCTGGACCAAATTTCAACGGGTGTTGAGTGGTAAGCTCGACGGAAACCTCATGCACATAGACAATGCCATCTACGTACACCGTGCACCCTTCTTCCCACGCCTGGGCCGTTACCAAGACCCTACGCGAGGCTTCACCCTAGACCCCGATCTGTGGACAAACTTCGAGAAAGTGGTGCCTGTCGTGGACCAGCTGTTTACACCGGACGAGCAGTCAGCTGTTCAGTTGTGTGGGCTCGTGCCCTGAGAGAAGCGACGGCAGAACCCAATGAACAAATGTCTAGCAATGAAGCGGAGGCAGACGACGATACCATTGATTATCCGGTTAGACTCAGTCAGCCCAGTGACATGACCACCCGATCCTTTGATCTCACGGGCTTCTCCCTATAAATACGAGAGACAGTCAAATCTTGTACCATTCACGTACTGACCATGACGGAGCATATAATACGGGTGTTTCTCAGCTTGACCCCCGAGGTTTTTCTGCACGTTTATGCGGATAAGGTCGATATCATGGAGGAGGTGGGAGACATCTGTGATGCGGACCCTACACAACCGTGCCCGGCTCACATTCGTTTGTCTCGGGAGGGCTGGACCAAATTCAAACGGGTGTTGTATGGTGAACTGGACGGCGACCTCATTCACTTGTGTCACGATGTGTACATCCGATGCGGCCCCTTCTTTGGTCAATTGGCTCGGCTAGATGGAGGTACAGTGCATTTTATCCTTCAACCTGATCTATGGTCTGCATTGGAAGATGCCGTGGTAGATGTGGATCAAGTGCTTACGGAGGAAGAGCGGTCATCAGACGAGTTGGACTGGTCATTTACCATGGACACTGTGCTGGCAGAAGCCAACGAAGAAAATCAGAAAGAAACTCCGGCCCAAGATATACCCGTTATAAATAAACGATAGAGCCAGGGTCCATCATCATTTGTCACCATGAAGAGCTGGGAGAAGGTGTTGGATAACTTACACTACTGTCCCGACAGTCCGGCGGCCTATAGTGCATTGACGGCTCTCTATCGAGCGGCCAGCCCCCAGGGGATACAACGTGCCCAAGTCCGAGATTGATTAAGAAATCAAGACACCTATACCTTACATCGATCTGTCCGTCGCCATTTTCTACGGAACCGGGTCATCGTGGGCGGAATAGATGCCCAGTGGCAAGCGGATTTGGTCGATATGAGCGCCTTTGCCAAACACAACGATGGGAATCGGTATATCTTGACGTGCATCGATATCCTGTCGAAGTATGCGTGGGTAGTACCCATCCGGACGAAAACGGGGGCGAATCTCATAGCGGCGTTCAAGGACATCTTCAAGACCGGGCACAAACCTTTGTATTTGCAAACCGACGAAGGCACGGAATTCCTCAACAGACCGTTCCAACAGTTTCTGAAAGCCCAGAAGGTGTTTTTCTTCCATATGTACAACGAGACCAAGGCTTCTGTGGTGGAAAGGTTCAACAGGACATTCAAAGGCCGCATATATAAATATTTCACCTATAAGAATACAAGGCGGTACATCGATGTTGTCCCGAAACTTGTGAGTGGTTACAATCGAGCCTATCACCGGAGTATAGAGAGAGCCCCCATTACCGTGACCCAACGCAATGAAGTCCGGCGTGTCTTGTATCCCAGGCAATCGCAGCGAACGCCGAAGGAGGTGTTCAAGGTCGGGGATCCTGTACGGATCAGTAAAGTCAAAGGTGAATTTGAGAAAAGTTACTTACCCAACTGGAGCGATGAGCACTTCCTGATTAAACGGCGCCTACCCCGACAGCAGCGAGTCAATGAACTGGAAGATCTTCAAGGGGAACCGTTGCTAGGGACGTTTTACGAGACGGAATTACAGCCTGTCGTAAAAACACAGCAAGACTACTACATGGTGGAGCAGATTTTGAAAACGGAACGTCGGCGTGGCAAACTGTTTCATTTTGTCAAGTGGCAAGTCTGGCCCAGTTCCTTCAATTCCTGGGTCGCGGCCAACCAGGTAAAACGACTATAAAGCCAGACAACACTACCGTCATCCTTCATTCCACGTTCGACCACGGTGCTATGGACAAGCAGCAACCCTAGTCCAGAAGCGAGTCTCTCAAACACAAAAGAAAAAGGTGTTACAGAAAGGCGGCTTTCTCGGGGCCATCTTAGCACCGTTGTCCGCTTCCGTGTTGGGTCCAGTATTGGGTGGACTCTTCGGTCGACAATGAACCACACGAAAGAAATGGTCCTCGTCGAACCACGGTTCCTTCAAAACCTCCAATCGCCCTACCCTGTCCCACCTACGGTGAAGACCATAAACACCCTCGATGAAGAGATGCAACAGATCTCGATGAAGAGATGCAACAGATCTTACAAAGACCGGGGTTAAGCGACAGTGAGAAAGTACAACGGTACAATGAGACGCTTCAACGGTACATGACGTTCATGGACCAATACAAAACCCTCTCTACCCCACCACCACCACCACCACCACCACGCGACACACCGTCGGTCTCAGCAGCGCTCTAACAGCCGCCAATACCAGGGGTACCACCCACAGCCCCACAGTGGGTGGAAGACGAAGTCCTGAAGAGTGTACCTGAAGAGTGTTCAAGAAACAAGCTGGCCTGGTATTACAACGGATGATTCAAAATCCTAACATGACTTGGAATGATAAAGGCGAACTACTGGTACAGAATCAGGTGGTCCCCAGTACCCACATGACGGATTTAGTGAATGACCTGATGCGTAAACGCAGGTCGCACACAGATCCTCGAGGATGGGAGGTCTTTGCTCAAGGCTGGAAAGACATGCATGTACCGCAGGAATTGGTGGGGAATCCCCAGCGCTGGGCGTGGATGCAGCGAACCCAGCAATCACCGAGTGACCTACTACCTTCTTGGGAATCCGAGTGGGAACCGGAGTCACCCCCCAAAACACCACCACAACGGGCACCTTCTTTTCACTCATTTAACAAACCACCCTTGATCAAGACACCCCACATTCCAGAGCCGTGACACGTAGCAAGTCACCGCGACGAACACGACGCCGGACACAACCGCCCAAGGGGCCTGGAACACAGCAGCAGCAGGACAGCTCAGTCGCCATGTTTTACCTCACCCTACTCAGTAACAATTCGCTGGATGTGTTCCCTGACAACACCTTGACCAAGTACGTGACCCAGTTATCGCAACCGTTGCATTTACCTGGACGCTGGGAAGGGAATGTGTCCTCGTGGATATCCAATACCCTTACTCGTGGTACAACGTGCGAGCCAATGAAGGGGTGACCTACGAAGGAAAAAACACCCGACTCACCCTCCCCGAAGGCTAATACGATACCCTCAAGGAGTTCATGCAGGGGCTGACAAGACTGTTGCATTATGAGGCTCTACGGAAGGTCACGAATGTTTCAAAACCCATCAAATCCTTTCCCTTCAAGAATCACATGGACTTCGATTACAACGCACACAACGACAAGGCACAGATCCTCCTCACTGCCAACGTGAGTGTCGTACTGAGTCCTATCCTACAGCAAATGCTGGGCGTCGCTCACGCGACCTACACGGGTCCATCCGAGGACCATGGCCAGATCCCGATGGATATGAAGTCGGGTATGTACGAACACTACGTCTACTCGTACGTGGTCGACAACCACTACGTCTACTCGTACGTGGTCGACAACCACATCGTGGGCGATATCAACACACCTCTGTTACGGGTGGTCCCCATTAAAAAGAAGTATGGAGATCAAACCACCCACAGTTTCACCCACATGCTCTACCTACCCGTACGACAAACCGACATCAACACTATCACGGTGGATATAAAAGATGACACCGGACGACCGGTGGCATTCGAACGAGGAAAAGTGGTGCTGACACTTCATTTTCGACAAGCACGTGCTCCCCACCTTGTATAATTAAGGTACCTTACGAGTGCGATGCACGCAGCTATATGGATTATTATGCCCAACAGGCCGGGGGTGGCCTTCCGGTATTTGCAGGTGCACGCATGCAACGAGGACATGGGCTGGGAAACATACTCGGGAGTATCGTCAAAACGTTCTTGCCCTTGGTGACGCGTGGGGTGAAAGCGATCAGCAAATAAGCGGCACGCAGTGGACTGCAAGTCGCCGGTGATGTCTTGGGGGTACGGCACCCAAAGAAGCCTTAAAACGGCGGGCCAAAGGAGCGGGAGGCGTCTTGGTGGCCAAAGCACAACGCACCGTAGTGAATGAAAGACGTGCACCACCGAGACCACGCACCAGTCGACGTCCGACCCAGCGACGACGCACATCGAAGACCCAGGATATCTTTTTGTTAAAACATGTCCTTAAGTCCTGCCCCTCCACCAACAGTGAATTTGATTTGTGGACCGTTCCGCCCACACAGACCAGTGCCGAACAAGGATTATGGGTGGAGCATCTCCCGCTCTCCAGCATCAACGAAACAGAACCCATCAAGTTCACCATCAGTAATGCGGATACGGCCTATGTCGATTTAGCCCATACATACTTGTATGTGAAAGCCAAGGTCGTCAATGGGGATGGCTCCAGAATCATCCAAGCTGCAACGGCGGGCCCGACGAATCTCTGGCTGCACTTATAGGCGTTCAGGCGTTCTGTAGCCCGTTACCCAATTCGACTCTTACCCATTACCCATTACCCAGTTCGCATCTGTCTGTCACCCATTACCAATTCGTCCATCTCCCGTTACCCAGTTCGCATCTGTCTGTCACCCATTACCCAATTTGTCCATCTCCAGTTACCCAGTTCGCGTATTATCTCTTTGCAGGCGTTCTGTAGCCCGTTACCCAATTCGACTGTTACCCATTACCCATTACCCAGTTCTCCCCTGTCTATCACCCGTCCCCCAATTCGTCCATCTCCCGTTACCCGGTTGGCGTATTATCACTTTGCAGGCGTTCTGTAGCCCGTTACCTAATTCGACTGTCACCAATTACCCATTACCCAGTTCGCATCTGTCTATCACCCATTACCCAATTCGTCCATCTCCCGTTACCCAGTTCGCGTATTATCTCTTTGCAGGCGTCCTATAGCCCGTTACGCAATTCGACTGTTACCCATTACCCATTACCCAGTTCGCATCTGTCTGTCACCCATTACCCAAATCGTCCATCTCCCGTTACCCAGTTCGCGTATTATCTCTTTTTAGGCATTCTGTAGCCCGTTACCCAATTCGACTGTTAACCATTACCCAGATCGCATCTGTCTGTCACCCATTACCCAATTCGTCCATCTCCCTTTACCCAGTTCGCGTATTATCTCTTTGCAGGCGTTCTATAGCCAGTTACCCAATTCGACTGTCACCCATTACCCATTACCCAGTTCGCCTCTGTATGTCACCCATTACCCAATTCGTCCATCTCCCGTTACCCAGTTCGCGTATTATCTACTTGCAGGCGTTCTATAGTCCGTTACCAAATTCGACTATTACCCATTACCCACGGCAGTTCGCTTCTGTGCGTCACCCATTACCTAATTCGTCCATCTCCCGTTACCCAGTTCGCGTATTATCTCTTTTTAGGCATTCTGTAGCCCGTTACCCAATTCGACTGCCACCCATTACCCATTACCCAGTTCGCATCTGTCTATCACCCGTCCCTCAATTCGTCCATTTCCCGTTACCCAGTTTGCGTGTTATCTCTTTGCAGACGTTCTATGGCCAGTTACCCAATTCGACTGTTACCAATTACCCATTACCCAGTTCGCATCTGTCTGTCACCCATTACCCGATTCGTCCTTCTCCCGTTACCCATTTCGCGTATTATCTCTTTGCAGGCGTTCTATGGCCCGTTACCCAATTCGACTGTCATTCATTACCCAT
The DNA here is from genome assembly GCA_036873755.1 of Hanleya hanleyi. Lineage (NCBI taxonomy): Eukaryota > Metazoa > Mollusca > Polyplacophora > Lepidopleurida > Hanleyidae > Hanleya > Hanleya hanleyi. The sequence goes on from JAVTVY010016630.1 coordinate 30,438, forward strand.
TACCCAGTTCGCATCTGTCTATCACCCGTCCCCCAATTCGTCCATCTCCCGTTACCCACTTCGCGTATTATCTCTTTGCAGGCGTTGTATAGCCCGTTACCCAATTCGACTGTTATCCATTACCCATTACCCAGTTTGCCTCTTTCTATCACCCGTCCCCCAATTCGTCCATCTCCCGTTACCCAGTTCGCGTATTATCTCTTTGCAGGCGTTCTATAGCCCGTTGCCCAATTCGACTGTTACCCATTACCCATTACCCAGTTCGCATCTGTCTGTCACCCATTACCCAATTCGTCCATCTCCCGTTACCCAGTTGGCGTATTATCTCTTTGCAGGCGTTCTATAGCCCGTTACCCAATTCGACTGTTTCTCATTACCCATTACCCAGTTCGCATCTGTCTGTCACCCATTACCCAATTCGTCTTTCTCCCGTTACCCAGTTCGCGCATTATGTCTTTGCAGGCGTTCTATGGTCCATTACCCAATTCGACTGTCACCCATTACCCATTACCCAATTCGCATCTGTCAATCACCCATACCCCAATTCGTCCATCTTCAGTTACCCAGTTCGCATATTATCTCTTTGCAGGCGTTCTATAGCCCGTTACCCAATTCGACTGTTACCCATTATCCATTACCCAGTTCGCATCTGTCTGTCGCCCATTACCCAATTCGTCCTTCTCCCGTTACCCAGTTCTCGTATTATCTCTTTGCAAGCGTTCTATGGCCCGTTACCCAATTCGACTGACACCCATTACCCAGTTCGCATTTGTCTATCACCCATTACCCAATTCGTCCATCTCCGGTTACCCAGTTCGCGTATTATCTCTTTTTAGACATTCTATAGCCCGTTACCGAATTCGACTGTTACCCATTACCCATTACCCATTTCGCCTCTGTCTATCACCCGTCCCCCAATTCGTCCATCTCCCGTTAACCAGTTCGCGTATTCTCTCTTTGCATGCGTTCTGTAGCCCGTTACGCAATTCGACTGTTACCCATTACCCATTACCCATTTCGCCTCTGTCTATCACCCGTCCCCCAATTCGTCCATCTCCCGTTACCCAGTTCGCGTATTATCTCTTTTTAGACATTCTGTAGCCCGTTACCCAATTCGACTGCCATCCATAACCCATTACCCAGTTCGCATCTGTCTATCACCCGTCCCCCAATTCGTCCATTTCCCGTTACCCAGTTCGCGTATTATCTCTTTGCAGGCGTTCTATAGCCCGTTACCCAATTCGACTGTCACCCATTACCCATTACCCAGTTCGCATCTGTCTATCACCCGTCCCCCAATTCGTCCATTTCCCGTTACCCAGTTGGCGTATTATCTCTTTGCAGGCATTCTGTAGCCCGTTACCCAATTCGACTGTTACCCATTACCCATTACCCATTTCGCCTCTGTCTATCACCCGTCCCCCAATTCGTCCATCTCCCGTTAGCCAGTTCGCGTATTCTCTCTTTGCATGCGTTCTGTAGCCCGTTACGCAATTCGACTGTTACCCTTTACCCATTACCCATTTCGCCTCTGTCTATCACCCGTCCCCCAATTCGTCCATCTCCCGTTAGCCAGTTCGCGTATTCTCTCTTTGCATGCGTTTTGTAGCCCGTTACGCAATTCGACTGTTACCCATTACCCATTACCCATTTCGCCTCTGTCTATCACCCGTCCCCCAATTCGTCCATCTCCCGTTACCCAGTTCGCGTATTATCTCTTTTTAGACATTCTGTAGCCCGTTACCCAATTCGACTGCCACCCATTACCCATTACCCAGTTCGCATCTGTCTATCACCCGTCCCCCAATTCGTCCATTTCCCGTTACCCAGTTCGCGTATTATCTCTTTGCAGGCGTTCTATAGCCCGTTACCCAATTCGACTGTCACCCATTACCCATTACCCAGTTCGCATCTGTCTATCACCCGTCCCCCAATTCGTCCATTTCCCGTTACCCAGTTGGCGTATTATCTCTTTGCAGGCATTCTGTAGCCCGTTACCCAATTCGACTGTTACCCATTACCCATTACCCAGTTCGCATCTGTTTGTCACCCATTACCCAATTCGTCCATCTCCCGTTACCCAGTTCGCGTATTCTCTCTTTTTAGGCATTCTGTAGCCCGTTACCCAATTCGACTGTCACCCATTACCCATTACCCAGTTCGCATCTGTCTATCGCCCGTCCCCCGATTCGTCCATCTCAGGTTACCCAGTTCGCGTATTATCTACTTGCAGGCGTTCTATAGCCCGTTACCCAATTCGACTGTTACCCATTACCCAGTTCGCTTCTGACCGTTACCCATTACCTAATTCGTCCATCTCCCGTTACCCAGTTCGCGTATTATCTCTTTTTAGGCATTCTGTAGCCCGTTACCCAATTCGACTGTTACCCATTATCCATTACCCAGTTCGCATCTGTCTGTCACCCATTACCCAATTCGTCCATCTCCCGTTAACCAGTTCGCGTATTATCTCTTTTTAGAGATTCTGTAACCCGTTACCCAATTCGACTGCCACCAATTACCCATTACCCAGTTCGTATCTGTCTATCACCCGTTACCCAGTTCTCATCTGTCTGTCACCCATTACCCAATTCGACTATCTCCTGTTACCCAGTTCGCGTATTATCTCTTTGCGGGCGTTCTATAGCCCGTTGCCCAATTCGACTGTTACCCAATACCCATTACCCAGTTCGCATCTGTCTGTAACCCATTACCCAATTCGTCCTTCTCCCGTTACCCAGTTCGCGAATGATCTCTTTGCAGGTGTTTTATGGCCCGTTACCCAATTCGACTGTCACCCATTACCCAGTACCCATTTCGCAACTGTCTATCACCCGTCCCCCAATTCGTGCATCTCCCGTTACCCAGTTCGCATATTATCTCCTTTGCAGGCACTCTGTAGCCCGTTACCCAATTCGACTGTCACCCATTACCCAGTTCGCATCTGTCTATCACCCGTCCCACAATTCGTCCATTTCGCGTTACCCAGTTCGCGTCACTACACAAAAAGGCGGATAGTACTGGGTAAATGTATTGCTTATCAATGGGAAAGGCCACTATTTGCATTGATTCACATGCCCTCTAGTGTGGATGGAGAGGCCAAGGCCAGCTTGGAGAGGCCAAGGTGACAAATACATTTACGGGGTATATGTTATATATATGCCATCCTATATTTCATATATCGAAAATAGCATGGTCACAGAGCAGAATATTTTAGTATCAACTTATTTTCCATACAGCATGGAATGTAAAATAACCATTCATGGCAAGACAAATGTACACGGAGTAGGAACATGTCATTAACTTTAACGCAGCAAGGTATATAGATTGTTGAGAATATTTACAACACGACAAGTGCAAGGGAAACTGTGTGGGGTTTCTTTGTGTATTTCATACAATAACAACCACAATGAATTGGTTAGAAAGCTCCACTTCTTGGCGATTTCCACTTCGTCGTTTCAGGAGTCACCCTGCAGCATACGATGGAAACGAGAAACCCATGTAATATATTACAACGAATAAAATAAGCTACCTGATTCGCTTGTAATATACATAACATCATATTATTACACATTCCAACGTAAAAATTTTTACAGAAAAATACAAAAGAAATGAAACTTCATACTGTATCAAATGCCTTGTCTCAAATTAGTCACAATTGCGGCCTTAATTTACTATCCATATCCGAGTATCCCACACTCTGGGTGGCGAAGAAATTGAATACAAATGTTTAAGTTGTCTCCTTGGTGGAATTTACACATATTTCAATCTCTGTGCTCTTTTGGGACCCATATGAAACATTAACTAGATATGTAGTATCACTGATTTCGTGCGCTAACCCACGCGGCCGCGACAGGTACCATTTGACTATTTCTGAAAAAATCCAACAGCATGCCGTTTCCTCACTCCAACGTGTCCAAACGCGAGAAATTTTTGTTGCCTATACTTTTCCTACAAGCAAAGTTTAGTGAACCGATTCTAGCTGTACACTGTATGCATGGTTATGACCCATGCAGCACATTCGTACTATTGTCTAGGCGAAAACGTATGTACGTTGTGATTGGTTGACAAATAAGTAAGCCTGATAAACATAATATGATTAGAATCCTGATTGACAGACAGGTCGGGCCTGCATACAGCCGGCGACTTTTACAGTTATTAATCCCCCATACAACCGTCTTCCCAAGATACAATCTCGTGTCTAAAAGATAAACGGGGATATATTATTTGTCTATCGGATAAGCTAAGATGACGGCCACTTATCGGCATGTTTAACAAGTTATGCAAGCCAAAATAAATTAAATCCGAATGGGCGAAGTCCCCAATTTTCAACCATGCCCTGATATCTGTATCTTTATATCAGCCATGTCCAAATGGAACAATAGAATGCAGTAGCTCCTACAAGAGAATGTGTAGACAGTGATATTCCTGTGATTTCGGGTGCATTACATTTTAAATCAGAGACCGTACAATCACAATAACAGGTATAAATAATATAAAAAAAATATAAATATGCACGATTTACCGTTCTAAGAATTTAGCCTAAATCATATTTTGTCAACTTTTGAAAGCATGTCGTATATCGTTAGTATTGTACAGTCCACGTTGAAGAATAGGAATACAAGTTAGTCTAGTGAAGCTGACAAAGGAACTGCACGCCCCACTGCGTCAGTAGTATACAAAGCGTAAATCTCTGAGGATTTGTGGAGGAGGGAATGTGGAAAAGGAAATGTGGGTTGTAAATGAGGGTTGTATGACGTCACACCAAGAGCTTCAATATGGGTAGACCCTCCATGCCCCCAGTTCCCAAAATATTGGAGATCGATAGTAAGTTTCTCACCCTACTCTTGCAACAGTATATATTCTTGCCCCTTATCTCGGAGCAGTGTTTTAGTCCAAATCATGACTGTCAAAAATAAACTTCCCGCCCCTCCTCTCCCAGTGTTTGAATAAATTTCCCGCAGCTTGTCGCAAAGTTTTGAGTACGAAGGAAAACATTGGTCCTGGTCGACAATGACGGTCGACAATAAATTTCTTGCCCTCACTCTCGCAGTGTTTTAGTCGGAAGGAAAACCTTGGTCCTGGTTGACAATGACGGTCGACGATAAATTTCACGCCACTTCTCTCGCAGTGTTCGAATAAATTTTCTGCCACTACTCTCGCAGTGTTTGAGTCCGAATAATAACATTGGTCCTGGATGACAAAGACGGTCGACAATAAATTTCCCACTCTTACTCTCGCAGTTTTTGTGTTCGAGGAAAAAACCTTGGTCCTGGTCGACAGTGACAGTGGACAATACATTTCTTGCCCTATTCTCGCAGTGTTCGAGTCCGAGCAGAAAGCAGTGGTCATGGATGACAATGACAGTAGACAATAAATTTCTTTTCCCAACTCACGCAGTGTTTGAGTGCGAGTAGAAAACCTTGGTCCTGGTCGACAATGACAGTCGACGATAAATTTCTTGCCCACACTCTCAGTGTTTTAGTCCGAAGGAAAACTTGTTCTTGCCCCTACTCGTGCAGTACATAAGTCCGAAATAAAACATTGTTCCTGATTGACAATGACGTTGACAATAAATTTCCCGCCCTTACTCTCGCAGTGTTTGAGTCCGAGAAGAAAACCTTGGTCCTGGTCGACAATGACGGTCAACAATAAATTTCCCGCCCTTAATTACTCTCGCAGTGTTTGAGTCCGAGTAGAAAACCTTGGTTCTGATTGACAATGACAGTCGACAATAAATTTCTTGCCCTCATTCTCGCCGTGTTAATAAATTTCCCGCCACTTCTCTCGCAGTGTTCGAATAAATTTTCCGCCATTGCAGTGTTTGAGTCCGAGGAGAAAATCTTGGTCCTGGTCGACAATGACGGTCGACAATAAATTTCTTGCCCCTTATCTCGCAGTGAATGAGTCTGAGCAGAAAACATTGGTCGTAGATGACAATGACGGTCGACAATAAATTTTCCGCCCTTACTCTCGCAGTGTTGAAGTCCGAGCAGAAAACCTTGGTTCTGATTGACAATGACAGTCGACAATAAATTTCTTGCCCTACTCTCGCAGTGTTTGAGTCCGAGCAGAAAACCTTGGTCCTGGTCGACAATGACGGTCGACAATAAATTTCTTGCCCCTTATCTCGCAGTGAATGAGTCTGAGCAGAAAACATTGGTCGTAGATGACAATGACGGTCGACAATAAATTTCCCGCTCTTACTCTCGCAGTGTTGAAGTCCGAGCAGAAAACCTTGGTCCTTTCCGCCACTTATCTTGCTGTGTTTGAATAAATTTCCCGCCACTATAGTCTCGCAGTGTTGAGTCCGAAGAAAAACCTTGGTCCTGGTCGACAATGACGGTCGACAATAAATTTCTTGCCCTCATTCTCGCAGTGTTAATCAATTTCCCGCCACTTCTCTCGCAGTGTTCGAATAAATTTTCCATCATTGCTCTTGCATTGTTCGAGTCCGAAGAAAAACCTTGTTCCTGATTGACAATGACGGTCGACAATAAATTTCCCGCTACTTCTCTCGCAGTGTTTGAATAAATTTTCCGCCCTTATTCTCGCAGTGTTTAAGTCCGAGAAGAAAACCTTGGTCGACAATGACGGTCGACAATACATTTCTTGACCCTACTCTCACAGAGTTTTAATAAATTTCCCGACACTATTCTCGCAGTGTCGAGTCCGAAGAAAAACCTTGGTCCTGGTCGACAATGACGGTCGACAATAAATTTCTTACCCTCATTCTCGCAGTGTTAATAAATTTCCCGCCACTTCTCTCGCAGTGTTCGAATAAATTTTCCATCATTGCTCTCGCATTGTTTGAGTCCGAAGAAAAACCTTGATCCTGGTTGACAATGACGGTCGACAATAAATTTCTTGACTCTACTCTCACGGAGTTTGAATAAATTTCCCGCCACTATTCTCGCAGTGTTTGAGTCCGAAGGAAAACATTGATCCTGGTCGACAATAAATTTCTTGCCCCTTCTCTCGCACTGTTCGAGTCCGAGCAGAAAACATTGGTCGTGGATGACAATGACGGTCGACAATAAATTTCTTGCTCTACTCTCGCAGTGTTCGAGTCCGAGCAGAAAACATTGGCCCTGGTTGACAATGACGGCCGACAATAAATTTTCTGCCACTTATGTAGCAGTGTTTGAATAAATTTCCCGCCACTACTCTCGCAGTCGCAGTGTTTGAGTGCGAGCAGAAAACCTTGGTTCTGATTGACAATGACGGTCGACGATAAATTTCTTGTCCCAACTCTCGCAGTGTTTTAGTCCGAAGGAAAACTTGTTCTTGCCCCTACTCGTGCAGTACATAAGTCCGAAATAAAACATTGGTCCTGATTGACAATGACGGTCGACAATAAATTTTCCGCCCTTAGTCTCGCAGTGTTTGAGTCCGAGAAGAAAACCTTGGTCCTGGTCGACAATGATGGTCGACAATAAATTTCTTGCCCTCATTCTCGCAGTGTTCGAATAAATGCTTTTACCTCCTGAAGGGCCCTCGTCAATAGGGTTGAAAGAAGCTTGGTGGTGCAGCTTCTAGAACCAGCTATGAATCTAGCTTTGTCTGGTGATTTATGCATTTTGGGAGTCCAGTATATTTTTGGTATGTCGTTATGATTGGTTGGAAGACAAATACCTCTTTCCCTGAGAAACTTTTTGTGATTGTTAAATCAATCTTCCAGAGTAAATGCAGTTTGGGAGTAAGTAGACGTATTTGATGAAGATATGTCTACACTCAATTCTTTAACCAGCACCTGGTAATAGTAATATTTACATATGAATATTATATTATTCGGAGCTTTGTCTGCTGGGACTATGACGAATTTACTCTGGAGATTTGCTAGAACTTCTTGCGAATTGAGGTTTCTCAGAACTTGTTTTGCTTGGGGAAGAGTACTTCTGTCAATATGGCGGATTGTTTCAACGACCTTGCTCTTGGTGAGGTCCAGCCAATCAGCGAGTACTGTAGGTTCAACTTTTTCTCGCTTAGACCAATCAATAACGTACTGTTCCAATGCAGACAGGATTATCTTCTGGTCGGCCTTCAGATTTATTCTTCATGGCTCTCTATATTTAGGTCCCTTCATCAGGAGTAATTTCAGATCCTTATCACTCACCACATCAAGGTCACCAGTCACAATATGTTTGCATGGTGTATAGATAAAGTTCGACGATTCACAATCACAACTGTAGCCTCCTGACGTGTATAAGTTCCAGTCAAACTCCTGGACAGCATTGGAGTAATTGAATATTTTGATGGCTATAGATTTAGTGTACTTATATGAAATGCAAGGAGGTTCTGTGAACTTAAAATAGTTTGGTACAGCGTTGCGTACCTCTGGATCATTCAGGATTCGAGGTAAATTAATGATGTCCAGTCCTTTATCTAAGTAGTTGAGTTTCAAGAAAAGCCGATCTTGAGAGGTTTCGATTATGTTCACTGGACAATACAACCGAAAATACGCTATATCTTGACATACTTTAATGATTTTTGATGGTATTATATTTCCTGAAGACGCAGATTGTTGTATATGTCTGGCTATTTGATCTAAAGCTCTCAGAGGTAACGCATACAGAACTGTACGTAAGCTATGTATACTATTGGGTGTGTTAGTTAAACCCACTAAGTAATTTAAAGTGATATGATCGTGAATCATCGAACTATTAAACTTCCGCCAACCATGGCTGCGATGTCTCCGTTGATGGGGTTTAAATAGTTGGGTAATGTTGGATATATTTGAACAGCGGTTTGTAGCATTGCCGAACCCACTGACATTATCATTTAAACCAAACGGAAACACTGACCCAAGTTCTAGCATCCAGAATAATTCCCGCTCTCGGATTTTTCTCTCAAATCCAAAAGGGGAATCCTTAGTAGATGGATAGACGACGTCTATGATCTGAATACTAAAGTTATCCCAGCCGTGGTCGGGTCCAGAAAAAAAAAAAAAAAAAAAAAAAAAAAAAATGGGTCCATCAAATGGTGTTTCTCGATATATTTTTCCAATCTAGCTAGGACTATTCTTTCTAGGAGCTTACACATTAGGCTGGTTAGGCTTATGGGACGGTATGCCGCTGGTGAGTAGTAGTCAGGCTTGCCATGTTTGCGGATGAATTTCACCTCTGCAAGTCTCCACTCCTCTGGGATCTTATTGGCTGACCAGGACATAATGAAAAGTCGAAGCAGGGCCAATCTGAAGAATTCTCCGGAATAGAAGAAAAATTCTGGCAACAGGCCATCAGGCCCTGGTGCCTTCCCGAGCTTCAGCTTGGAGATGGCTCCTTCAAGCTCTGTTAAGGTGATGTCCTCATACATTTCCTCTGTTCCCTGTTTGTCTGGATGGGTCTCATAAATATTTGTGCATTGGGTGCTTATATTTACTTTGAAATCCTTATCAAAGTCCCCGATCCTGTCCCTTTCAGCAGGGAAAAAGGCCTGCTGTAGAATAGTGCACTTCTCTAGGGGGTTAAAAACTGGGTCCTTACTATCCTGTATAAGCGGCAAAACGGAATTGTCTTGATATTTGTGGGTGGCCTTCCTAAAAGTGGTCCAGAGTTCTTTTGAGTTGTCTGCCTGATTGAGGTTGCTTACCAGCTTATCAGACCATTCAAGTTGGGCCTTATTCATTTCTTCTTGGAAGGAGTCCTCCGCAGCTATTAGGCGGTCTCGGTTCTGAATGGTGTTACGTCGCCTATACTGGGCTTGGCAATAATTTAGGTGTTTCTTAGCCAGGCGGACTGAGCGATTCCACCAGCATGGGTTTTTATGGCTTTTCCCTGCTCTTATTACCTTAGTTGGTATAAGGTCTTCAGCGGTGTCTTTGATACACTTTGAGGATTTCCTCCCCCAACCCCACCCCATCCCAAATAAATTCCTATCCCCTTGCACTACTCCATTACCCAGCTCCTCCCCTCGTCCAATCCTACCGCAACTTTCATCTATTCTAGAATATTTTTGAAATTAGTCAAAAATTTGTCAAAACAGGTAGACCAGTACAGTTGTATGATATTTAGGATCATTTGCTGTTATATTTAAAATTGCTATTTTAAAGATTTTGCATTAATTAAATGCTATCCATAAACTATTATTTTAGTCCATCGTTGGTGGCCTGGAAAGCACATGGCTAATTATGTATTCCGTTTATATGTTGTCACGGTGACTAATTGTAGTCTCCATTTGTCGTGAAACGAGTTGTTGCCGCTAATTGTTTTCACAACTAATCTGTCCTGCCTTGACATGCCTAAGGCTAAGTAAGATTTATAGATATACATTTATTCAGATTTGATGCTCGTCTGTCTGAATTGTTACAGTGCATGAATTACCTGTTTCCAATGAAAAGTATGTTAAACGCTCGCTAGTGTTTCAGGTTAGTCACTTATCAAAATTGAAATATACATCCTATATCAAATACATATACATTCCATTGTGTAGAATAGTATAGTTCTTTATTTATAGTGACGGGTACACAACAAGACAAATATATCTAACATTATACAATAACCCCACAGCCCAATACAGGCTTATCAGTCACTATAAACAAATAATAAATATTAAATCCCGTGGCTCGGTACAAAGCATTTCTCCGTTTTGACAAAAGCTTTCCGGATAAAATGACTGAATTTCCTAGAATAATTTAAAAAAAGATATTTCCGCATTTGATGTAATATTTTCAAATACTACTTCTTTGAACAAATCTCTTTTTCAGCTTCATACAATGAACAGGTAAAAACAAACTGCTCCTCATTCTCAATTTGATTAGCATCACATAATCAATTTACAAATTCCATCATTAACATTTTCTCGACAGTATCTGTCAACCTCATTTTCTCGACAGCATCTGTCGACCTCAATTATTAAGAACAAAACACCACATAGAAATTGAGCAACAAGTGATCCTTCAAAGTTGACAGATTAAAGAAAAAGCAATTTTTGGTTTCAAATTCATGTTTGAATTGAATACCCTTAGTTTTGGTTTCTTCTGTATAATACGTTTCGACCAATCTATTTTCTTCACGGATAGAGCTTGATACATGTCCAGATCATCGCACTGATTTCATATTTTCTTATTAAAATGTTAGAAATTTATTGTATTGATTAAACTTAGGCTTGTAGGATGGGTATAATATTATTGAAGTTGAATAGTACATTCGTCCAAATTTTGTGGCGAGGAAAGAAACTGAACCATTATGGTAAACCCTTCCATCTTGGCTGATCAAAGTATATGATAATCACAAAAGGCTGGTGTGGTGTTACAAAAACTGAAAATGATTTAATAAATATGAATATATATAAATTAAAGGTAGCACAAAAACAGGACAAAAATCTGATACACAAATTGAATAGCTTATTATCAAATTTTGGGAATACAGGCTTCAACATGGAAAATATATCTCAACCCTGCAATAATCTGTATGCAGATTATTTATATTTAATAAATAAGTCACCATTTGCATTTATATATATTTTGTTTTATTTAAAAGAGTTTTTAAACAATATGTTTACAAGAAGAACCGATCATATTATAAAATGAACAGTCATGGCTATATGTTAAAGTCCAGGCAAATGGCCAAATAAACCCATAGAAACCCGTTCTATAACCTGTTCTAGTCTAACGATTACAGAGCGGGCAGGGCCCAGCATGGAATTTATGGCTAAAAATAGATTAGTTTACAGCCCACGTTTTTTCCCCCGCCACAGTCCTACTGTGCTAATTGTATAATGGTGGACTCTATACTTTACCTCCTTAAATCTTTATAACATTATATTCACATGCTGGTTTTGAAAGGGGGCTTAGAAGGCAAAAAAAGAATAGGCCACATTTATTACAAAAAGATGTCGCATTCTACAGCCAGTGACTAGTGAAAACAAAAATGTCACGACACGATGCCAACCATCAAAAAATTTACTATTTCTTTGTTAAAGTACTATTCAACTTCAATAATATTATACCCATCCTACAAGCCTAAGTTTAATCAATACAATAAATTTCTAACATTTTAATAAGAAAATATGAAATTGAATCAAACTTTTCACAGCAAACCAAATTAAGATAGATCCAATAGATCGACCAAATCAAATGTATTATGATCATGTATACATAATCCAAAGCTGGGCAATTCCATGTAGTTAAGGACATATGGTAAAACTATTCAATGACTTAAACGAGTCTAGTTTCACATCATCGTTAACATGTTTCATTGAAATATCATTTAATTTTCTATGTATTCCCCGATTTAATTCCTCAGAAAACACCTAGACATGGTTAATGTAAATGTCAACTGACTAAAATATGGGTTTAACTTCACCATGGAATAACTCCATCTCAACATGCAATGATTGCATAAAATCATTGAAACTTCATGGTCATTTAATTAACAAGTATGCAACCTGTTGATATGAAAGTGTTCTTTCATTCTTCGAAGGTTTCACACCAATACCATACCAAAAAGCTGAAGAACAAAATTGTTTTCAATTATAAATCGACTGGTCATGAAAACAGCGGTGAACACTACGAATTTCTTCCAATTTAACATTTTAGGAAAATCTGAAATACAGATTACAGATTCTATCACAGTAAATGAATTTTCATCAATTTTCTTGTTCATAAATTGACCTTGGGCACTTCATGCGATTGATGGCGATATTGGTCGGCCTTTCTTGAAAACTTTATGAAATTTTGATAAGCCCAACAAAATTTATTTTTACATGGGATTGGTTGCACCAGGGTGAATGGTGCAAAAATTTAAGTAATATCTTAAGTGATATCAACTGATAGATACTTCATGAAGCATGCTATTGTTGGAGTCTTTGTGCAGTTGAAAAGACAAGTCTAAACACATTGTTGTCCCCAGACTTGGTTATAATGTGCATTGTTCATGATTCTTACATGGAGTAAGAGCCTGTTGACTTCGATAATGTTTATAAGAATATGAATATGATTTCAATCCGTCTTCTAGTAAAATGGCAATAATGCAAGTTAATAAAATAAATTTGTAAATCAAGTTAAGACGGACATCATCCTGATTATTCATAAATACAGTGGGTGAGTAGAGACCATTCTGAAGTGGACAATATTATAACTAGATATTTGGAGTCCAGAAGATAATCCATGAATTGGAGGTTTGCTTAATAGGATCAGAAGATCCTGGAATTGCTGATTCTATCAGTTGATTGGTTAACTGGGCCACAAATGGCAATTAGAGAATCTGATTGGATGTTTGGGATTGTGAAAGTCTCCAGATTGGAGCAGCCAATGACAGCTAAATTATTTCTTATTTTTCTAATTAATTTTTTAATTCTTTATTTTAGACAGGAGGAATTTCCTCTAACCAATGGAGTCCGTGATGGCTCTGCGAACTCCTACTACCATGATCATCAGAACTTGGTTCTTCCTACTGCTGGCGGTGGGAGGCCGAGCACAAAATCAACGTAAGTTTTAACAATTAAAAATTTCCAGTCCAGAAGAAAGATTTTTCCAAGAGGGGCCTTACCTGCAGTTGATTTATCATTGGCCTCCCGTGGCCCAAACACATTAGATATCGCATAACTGTGTCCTTAAATATGTAGACTAGTAACTGTCCCTTCTAAAGAAATTCTACTCTCTATACATCATTGATATCTCTACCTTTCACGATATCATTTTTGTATCTCCTCCAAGTCACTCGCATCCTTTTGTACAAAATATCTATATTTGGAAGATGGTCAATGAAGAGGAGTGACCATGATGTTGACCAGAGATCTGTCCATTTGGACAGGAAATTTCAAATCTGGACAGAGTCGACAAAAATTGGAAAATTTAAACTGGGTAAACGGGGAAGTAGCCTGTCCAAATCTGGCAAAATGCGATATTTGAACAGGCAGATTTATATCTTGGCTAATACCTTAGGGGTTGGATAGGAGTGTCTCATGGGATTCGGTACATAATAGCAAGTCAATCAGCTGCAATGGTTGAATGAGAAGAGCTAATACTGCAGCATTGAGTGTTAAAGAAATAACGGTGACCATTTTCTCTGAAGGATGGTTTCTGTAAGTTTTGTAGTTTTTTACCCCTCGGGCAGATTCTGCCCGAGCGGTATTGTCGTTGCCTCCGTCGTCTGTCCGTCCGTCTGTCCGTCCGTCTGTCCATCATATCATTGTAAACACATTATCTCAAAAAGTCCTTCACTTACAACAATGAAACTTCATACAGTTGTTTAATACAGCCAGTACCAGAAGCCTATTGAAAGTCGGTGTAATCGGATGTGTTTTTCAGGAGTTCTGCCCCTTTATACATGTCTGTTGGTCCATATCCTTGTAAACACATTATCTCACAAAGTCCTTCACTTACAACAATGAAACTTCATACAGTTGTTTAATGCAGCCAGTACCAGAAGCCTATTCAAAGTCGGTGTAATCGGATGTGTTTTTCAGGAGTTCTGCCCCTTTATACATGTCTGTTGGTCCATATCCTTGTAAACACACTATCTCAAAAAGTCCTTCACTCACAACAATGAAACTTCATACAGTTGTTTAATGCAGCTAGTACCAGAAGCCTATTCAAAGTCGGTGTAATCGGAAGTGTTTTTCAGGAGTTATGCCCCTGTATACATGTCTGTCTGTCTATATCCTTGTAAACACATTATCTCACAAAGTCCTTCACTCACAACAATGAAACTTCATACAGTTGTTTAATTCAGCTAGTTACTTCTCCTATCACAAACCTGGGTGGATTGCTGTGAATAGACAGTAATCGTTCGACTACATCTACTATAGGTAATCACTGCTCTATTGCTATATTGTTTTGTCTGTCTATGATCTATATCATACAGGTAAAATTATGCCCACCCCAAATATGTGAGTTGTTGGGGTCAGAAACATTATTTCCACAATTGCTCTGGGCCCGGCCCGAGGGGTCCCGATGGCGACAGCCTACTTTTTATTCTTGTGATGCTTAGTACTGATTATGCAATGTATTAAACAATGGAGTAAACGTGGTTGAAAAAAAATTCAATTCGATAGTTTTTTCAAACATTGTTAAAGTATGTCTAGGCAACGTCCAATAGGTATGATATTAAATATATCTTGTTTGTTTCCTTCACAGCTTGTGATGCTCTAGACACACCTCCGGGTGGACAGATTACAGCTTTATTTGCCAGCATTCAGGAAACCAATGATCTTGGTAAGTGAACTGCAGAATAATGAATTTCTTTCGTTAAATGCATTCCTCTACCAAGCCGATGCCTACAGCATCACCTCGTACACCTCATCATGGTCAAATTGCCACCCGTTGATTATACAGGTAATTGTTCTCTGCCTATGAATGTAAGATTTTCCGTCCTATGATCATGTTTGTTGGGCGATCTCCGAAATCAGTTCTGTGACCCCCCATGTTCTCAACATATTAATTGGGGAAGACCCATATATCTATCTATTCTGGAAGTATAACAAAAATTGTCATCAGGAACATGTAATTTAATCTGGATTTTCCTTCATTATTGGGATGGAATTTGCTACATTGTATAGACAAAGATTTCCTGCAGAAAAGTACAAGGAACTCGGTTTGAAATGACGCGGTCTAAAATGTACGAAACACCTTTTGATTGGCGTTGGAAATGTTGGCCGATTTTTATATTTTTACAGCAAAATCTGCTGTCAATGATTTTGTTTGCAATTGGGCAATCTGTAAACATTCACAGATCAATAAGTCTTTGTTTTCATCTTCAGTGCTTGCAAGTGCAAGAAGTACAGGCGGTACAGCCATGGATCCATATAGAGGACAACTACGGATAAATGGCCAGATGGAAACCACTGTTAAGCTGACCAGAATAACCAGATTTACATCCAGTTAAAAGCTGGAATAGATCGTGATGTAAGTACTTTGGGTTTTTTGTTTTTTTTTTGCTGGTACATTATTGTAAGTAATCAACAAAATTTTGCTTCTATTTTTGCTGGTAGATCATTTGAAGTTATTAACAAGTTTTCTTTAGTATCTAGTGAGACATTCAAACCTGACAGAATTGATTTTAGTATTGCAGTGCCAGAGTGGAATTGTAATGGGATATGTCCCCTTTTGTTTCAAAATTCCATCACTTGTAATTAATTGAAATGGCTGAGTGGACAAGTTAAAAACTTGACCAAGCACATCTTGGAAGGGTTATATGAGAATAGTTGGAATAATTCATGTTTTAATAATGGATTTATTTTCTGGGACTCCATTGTTTAGGCTGGGGGTATTTTGCCCTGTTATTGCTTGTAATAAGAAACTTGCACATAATTTCTTTGCTGTGTATCTTTATATAGGAAAATGGGCTGTGCCTGTAAATGATTTTATTTTGAACAGATTATCCATTCTGACAACTGCTCATTTCATGTACTTTCCTGTGAGGTGGGTGGTTGGGTGGTCACAGATTCCTATTGCTTCAATGCATTTTCCTGAGAAGCAACAGGAACTTGACAATGTGATGTCTTGCACTGTAATATCACTGGTCTTTATTGCGCCATGTAAACGTCCTGTCTTGTGTGCTGTCCTCAGTGTTTTATAGGGTGGATGGAGGGTGGATGGTTCCATGCTGCTTCAAAGATTTCTTCTTTGAAGTAGCAGGAATGCAAGTTGGCTGGATGGTGCTTGGTTGGTTCATCGCGATATTGTTGAAAGCGACGTTAAATTCTATTCACTCACTCACTTTCCCATTGTGAGGTGGCATGCAATACTGTCTTGATCGATTTGATTATATATTTTAGGGAGCCACAGCCTCTTCGCTTGATGATACTGATACTATACAGTGCAGATTGAAATGCCAGGCCATTACAGTCTCCAGACCAGATGTAAGTACATTGGTGATACTGATACTTTTCAGTGTAGATTGAAATGTGAGGCCATTACAGTCTCCAGACCAGATGTAAGTACATTGGTGATACTGATACTATACAGTGTAGATTGAAATGTGAGGCCATTACAGTCTCCAGACCAGATGTAAGTACATTGGTGATACTGATACTATACAGTGCAGATTGAAATGTGAGGCCATTACATTCTCCAGACCAGATGTAAGTATGTTTGGTCTCTAGACCAGATGTAAGTATGTTTGGTCTCCAGACCAGGTGTAAGTATGTTTGGTCTCCAGACCAGATGTAAGTATGTTTGGTCTCCAGACCAGATGTAAGTATGTTTGGTCTCCAGACCAAATGTAAGTGTGTTTGGTCTCTAGACCAGATGTAAGTATGTTTGGTCTCTAGACCAGATGTAAGTATGTTTGGTCTCCAGACCAGATGTAAGTATGTTTGGTCTCTAGACCAGATGTAAGTATGTTTGGTCTCTAGACCAGATGTAAGTATGTTTGGTCTCTAGACCAGATGTAAGTATGTTTGGTCTCTAGACCAGATGTAAGTATGTTTGGTCTCTAGACCAGATGTAAGTATGTTTGGTCAGATGTAAGAGGGTATCTGAAAGTCGGGTGAGTGGTTGCAATATATGTATAAAATGAAACAGTTTAAGAGAGCTAAAAATAACTGACCTGGATTTAGTGCTTAGTGTTTGCGCACAGGTGAGCTATCACTCTCGCTAAAAACGAAGCCCTTGTTTTTGATCATTTATATTTTATTTTGCAGTCTCTTTTTTTTTTGTCAGATTCTATCATCCAGCAGTCGCCTACTTTATCTGTCTCGCATTATGGGGATTTTCGGCAATATATCCGAGTCGGTTCTTCTTGGAGAAGTGAAATTCCCCACAGTATCTACTATATGTAATTTGTGCATTTTTTTATTCTGAAATTGAAAGAAAATCTGTTCAGAATCAAAGTATCTCCAATACCTCCCATGTTATTTTCAAAGCACAATGGCGTTGGTCTTGCAATGAAAATAACATGTGAGATATCGAAGATTTTTTTTTATTATTCTGAATAGATTTTTTTGAAATTTCAGGATAAAAATGCACAGACGACCTTTGGATATTGTGAAGAATTTCAATGCTTTTGAAATAAATTGGCTCAGATATTTTGTTGATTTGACTATTTGGCACACAGTTGATTTTTGTTATTACAATGCTTTTATTTGAAATTCAGAATTTCTCTATCACCTTATGTTTCAGATTTACTTAACGATCAAGATCAGTATTTTGGATATAAATGATAACCCACCTGTATTTACGGATACACCATATACTAAAGAAGTAAACGAGGTAGGTTTAGTGCGATTTTCTTGGCATTCTTTTCTGAAAATATTTATGATCAACATTTAGTACGGACATAGACAAAAACTTTATTTAACGTTGGTTACATATAAAAACACTTGTTCTAGTGAGCTATTTCTCCAGACTCGTCGACCAATGAAGAGTAATTCTACAGCACTTGGTAACCACATTTTGTGAGGGCATGAATAGCTCAGCCTCTGGAAGTTCTTGGATTGAATCAGTAACTAGATCATTTTTCCTTACTTGACAATGGTCATTGTTACTCACTCAGGATACCTAGATAAAATACAATAATATCATTGCATTATTCAACATCAGATCTGAAGTCTTTGTAACGAGTTGTGCATGTTTTTCACATTTTCATTGGCTGGCCTTCCATTGCCATCAAAGGGTTGAATCATCTACCCTGCCTGAAGCAGTCTAGGGATGTTATCTTTTCCCCAGAGCCAGGTCAAAATTTTTAATGCAAAGCTTGAGCTATACAGTTGCAAAGAGATGAAACTCCATTGGGGGGGGGGGAAACTGGTGCTTCATCTATTGGAGAAAGCAAAACCAATCTTGTGAAAATCCTCCTGACAAGTTGGTTTAAAAAATGTCTGAATTATTAGAAATGTCATCTATTGTAAACAGTTGTCATTTTAGTTGGAGGGCCTCTGCGAAGAAAAGTTTTGTAATGGACATATTTTTTTGTGTTTACATCGGTGGGCTTGATCTAATGAAGGTTACTGTATTTAAGGGGGGCCATTATGAAATTCATAGAATCGGAAGCACTGATTGGTTAATTTTATATTCTGAAAATTCTACATATAAGTTTACTTAGCTACGTAAATGAATGTAAGTGTATCCAGCCATGTGAATGATGGCCAAGGTATTTTCAGAGTACAAAAACATTGTGAATCAATTGTTTACTATTTCAGTTGACACCGATAGGCACCACAGTGTTTGCTAAGATCTCTGCCACAGACAAGGACGGTAAAGGCAACAAAGAAGTGGATTTTTCCATTATAAGTGGCGATGGCTCCGAGGTGAGAACTAAAATGTTAACTTTGCTGAAAGTTTTCTGGCCTGTCAGTCATGCAAGGTGAAGTGACATGAATTTACGAAATTTCCAATAATGGGAAATGGTCAGCCATTGTACAATTTGCCAACATGTCCAGTTACGTTGAAAAGCGGTATCTCGCCTTAAATGAACTGGATCCAACATGGGACTGGTTGGATAGTTGAAAGCAACAAAGGGCAAGATTTGTGATAATGATTGTTTGTTGGCTGAAATTTACTAATCTGCTGGATCAGTGCCTACATTTGTTTAGTCCAATCAACATGATGGTATCTTCCGACTTTTTACCCCTCAGCCTATTAGGCTGCGGGGTCTTGTCGTCAGCATGTACGTCCGGTCGTACGGTCGTCCGGTCGTCGACAATTCTTGTGACCGGTCTAGAAGCCAACCCGTTGCTTCTAGAGATTTCAAACTTGGTATGCAGGATTGTTGGGTGGTCAACCACAAGCCTATTGAATCTGGACCCGATTGGTTAGAAACTTTGGCGACCATCTTTAATTTATGCGAAACCGTCACAGCTTTCTCGTTACCAAGATATCTTTAGAACGACTCACCCTAGGCACACCAAACTTGCCGTGCACATCCATATGCCCGTGACCCAGAACCCTATTGAATCTTGATCCGATTGGGTGGAAACTTTGGCGGCCATCTTTAATTTATGCGAAACCATGAATTTTGTGTATCTCCGAAACCATTTCGCTGTTCAGTGTGAAACTTGGTATAGATTATCGATACATCAAGAAACTTTGAAGGAATGACCAAACCAGTTTCCCTGATTGGGTGAAAGCCTTGGCGGGCATCTTTAATTTATGCAGAATCTTTAATGATGTACATATATTTCTCTGATACCATTGAAGTGTTCTATACGAAACTTGATATACAGCATCGATATATCAAGAGACTTACAATGAATAACCACATCAGTTCTTCTGAGAGGCGGGAAGGATGGCCGGTCATTTATAATTTATGCAAAATCATTAATGATCTCTATCTCTGACACCATTCAAGTGCTCGATGTAAAATTTGGTAAACATCATCGATGCATCAAGAGACTTATGATGAATGACAGAACTGGTTTCTCTGATTGGGCGGAAATCTTGGTGGCCATCTTTAATTTATGCAAAATTTTAATGATGTATATCTCTGATACCATTTAAGTGTTGTATATGAAACTTGGTATACAGCATCGATGTATCAAAAGACTCACAATGAATAATCACATCAGTTACTCTGAATGACTGGAAGAATAGGCAGCCATCTTTAATTTATGCAAAATCATTAGTGATCTCTATCTCTGATACCATTCAAGTGCTCCATGTAAAATTTGATATACATCATCATTGCATCAAGAGACTTACGATGAATGACAGAACTGGTTTCTCTGATTGGGCGGGAATCTTGGCGACCATTTTAATTTATGCAAAATCATTAATGATCTATATCTGATACAATTTTAGTGCTTCATATGAAACTATAAATCATCGATACATCAAGAAACTTACAATTAATGACAATCAATTTCTCTGATTAGGTGAAAAACTTGATTGCCATCTTTAATTTATGCAAAATCTATACCTCTGGTACTGTTCAAGTGTTTTATGCAAGACTTTGTATACATCAAGAGACTAAAAATGAATGACTAAACCGTTTTCTCTGATTGTATGGAAACACTCGCAGCCGTTTTCAATTTATGTAAAATCATTGATGATCTATATATGCTTTGATACTGTTCAAGTGTTCAGTATGATGCTTGGTATACATCATAGATAGATCAAGAGACAAGTAATGACAGCCGGTATCTCTGATTGGACAGAAAACTTTGCGGCCATTTCTGATTGCAAGTTTTTTGATAATCTGTATATTTGTCACTTGACTGCTTGATGTTCCTGATGTTTTCAAAGTAGTATGATTCAAATTTAATAGATTGTGAATGGCTGGCACCCAGAGCCGAGGGGTTTTAGATGCGCAGCTCCGTATTCCTATCAAAAACTCTGTATTACTCGGCTCCCACTGAAAATCGGAAGACTTTTATTATTGTTCAGATTATTATTAGGGTTCAAAGCAAGAATGGCTTGAAGCCTTTTGTTTTTGTTCAGAATATTTTTGTTCTTCCGCCATATTTTTTGCACGTGATATGTCAAATTATTTATTATAGTTCTCCAATGCATCCAACATCCCCACACTGAATTTATCATATTTTAATCTTTTACAAGCCACTGCTAAAGCATCTTCTGCATTCAACCAAATCTTTCCGGATTTTATATATGCATTTTCCATTCATTGTGTACCAATATACACTGACTAAAATTGTCTGGCTGAGGGGTTGTTGCACTAATTAGAGGGGGGGGGGCATATAGCGATTGCTTTGTCCGTCCGTCTGTCCATCTGTCCATCCGTCCTTCTGTCCATCCATCCGTCTTGCCGTTCGTCTGTCCGTCCGAATTTCTTGTCTGCACGATATCTCGGTTAATATTTGATGGACAGGATTGAAACTTGCATGGAATGTGACCAGTGCCTCGTAGTTGTGCATCGTAGAGTTTTTTCCGAGTTCCGGTATAATTTTCAAGAGTTATGGCCCTTTTTCTGAAATCTCTGTGAATGGGACTTGTCCGGGCTGGATCTTGGTTAATATTGTATGGACAAGTATGAAATTTGCAGGGTATGTGGTCAGTGCCCTGTAGTTGTGCAGCGTGAAGTTTCTCCGCGTTTCGCGTATATTTTCAAGGATGGCCCTTTGTTCATCAAGTCTTTGTGAATTGGGACTTGTCCGGGCTGGATCTCGGTTAATATTGTATGGATAAGTATGGAATTTGCAGGTTATGCGGTCAATGCCCTGTAGTTGTGCAGCGTGAAGTTTCTCCACGTTTCGCATATATTTTCAAGAGTTATGGCCCTTTGTTCATCAAGTCTTTGTGAATTGGGACTTGTCCGGGCTGGATCTCGGTTAATATTGTATGGACAAGTATGGAATTTGCAGGATATGTGGTCAGTGCCCTGTGGTTGTGCAGCGTGAAGTTTCTCCGCGTTTCGCGTATATTTTCCAGAGTTATGGCCGTTTTGTTCTTGAAATCTTTGTGAGTTGGGACTTGTCCGGGCTGGATCTCGGTTAATATTGTATGGACAAGTATGGAATTTGCATGATATGTGGTCAATACCCCATAGTTGTGCAGCATGAAGTTTCTCTGCTTTCGGTTATATTTTCAAGAGTTATGGCCCTTTGTTCATCAAACCTAAGTGAATGGGATATATTTATTTGTCCAGGCTGGATCTCGGTCCATAACCGATTTGAACTGGGAAAATGGCTATGAAATTGTTATTCTACATTCCAAAGCACACCACATAGGTCCTGTAGTATGAAATTGCCCCCAAAAAAGTGAATTGGGTGCAAAGTTCACGATCGCTTCATAATTTCACCACAATATACTCTCAAGGAATGTAGGTCTCATAACCAGGTCACATTTTTGGTTTTTGCGAAAGCACCCGAGCGATCATCTTGCATCAAAAAATTGTATTATTACTTAGAATATGTATTATGCGAGGCATGCCGACAAAAGTGACTGAAACAGAATTTTTATAATCATCCTAATTAGGCCTCCACAGACCAATACAGAACAGAACAATGGCGGGGCATTGTCAGATTAAAGCGGAAGGGGGGGGGGGGCGCATACAATTGAGCAATCTCTGATTGCTTCCTTGCTGTGTTTAAGATTAACCTCCAGCTAATCCTCCTTTTGGAATATGCTTTAAATGGCTCAGTGTTTAAGAGGTTCAGAAATTTATTTTTTGTTTTTATACCTTTTTTGACAGAATACGGACAACAGCCGTATTCGATTCAGCATAGACAGTGTGACTCCAACAACTGGAAGCAGCCTGTTCTATATTCACCCAGACACCGGTCGTCTCCTCACCAGCTTGCCTTTAACCACGGATGTCCACAGACCAGACCAGTATCGGGTACGGTGTCGACCATCGATAATTGACTCCAACTCTAATTGATCTGATTAATCTAATTTACTTATTGAAATTAGATAATTTTGAAAGGGATGAATTTTGATCATAGATTTCTCTACCATTCATTTGATGTATTTTTTCCCCATTTATTTCAACATGTAAAATGGTATTACCACCACTTGGACTATTAAATGTAGTTTTCGAGTTCTTTCGATAAACAGAATTTTTTTGTTTTTCATAGATCCTAATCCTAGCTACAGATCTGGGCTCGCCACCTCTATCGGGAAGTGCCGTCTTCACTGTGCGAGTACAAAGGAACCGGTTCACGCCATACTTTGATCCAGAGGTGTACACACCACAAATACCACATGATTGGAATTTTAATGATGCAGTTACAACCATCATTGCTAAGGACCGAGATACTGTGAGTACAGATGGAATTCCATTATAACTCCTGGTTGGGTGATAACTATGAGGCTATCATAATACTGAATTATAACTCCTGGTTTGGTGATAACTATTGAGGCTATCATAATACTGAATTATAACTCCTGGTTTGGTGATAATAACTATTGAGGCTATCATAATACTGGATTTGACAAGAAGCCACCATTTTTAAGTAATAAACAAAATGAACAGGTTTGTTTCTTGGCTTTCAGTCTCCCTATGGGGATATAACCTACTCCATGAATCGTGTGGGAAATGGACCGGATTATTTTAATATCAATCCAAACAGTGGCGTCATTACTGTGAAGAAAAACCTGACCCCAGACACAGCTTTGAGATACACTGTAAGTTTGCGTTTCTCATGTTTTGTTCCTTTGCAATATGAATGAAAACCTTGGTTACTTCATTTAAGATGTTTTTTCAAGGAAGTTCGCTTAAATGTTGCGAATTTGAGTAGCTTTTTTAAGGTATGAATGTCTTAATTGCCATTCCAATTAACTTTTTTGTTATTGAAGATATAATTATATTTATGTTAAGCATTATGGATAATACAATATTACAGATGGAAGTGGTGGCCATAGATGGCGGAGGCCTATTCAACAGGACAGTGGTGCAGGTGACTGTCCTGAGAAACTTGTTTTCCCCAACGTTCATAAAGACTGACTACAGTGTATCCATCATTGAGAATTATGCCCTGGCAACTCCGGTGGTAAGATTGACAGCCCAAGATCAGGATGCAACAGTAAGTTAATTCAGATTTGTGACTCGCATGTGTTGGCTATGGTGTGTCCAGTTAGCCTTGTATAAGTTTACATCATTGTTTGAAATCTATACAGCATGTAGTGTAACTGTCAATTTGTGGAGGCAGCACTCATCTGGTAATACATTTCTTAGTTGCAATTGAGAGAATGAAAAAAATCAGTCTATTAGAAGATCGGATAGTCTGTGCAATTTTGGGAAAACCTACTGAATGTTAACATAATTCAGCTTAACAGATTAACTAACTCGTTAAATGTCATTGTTCATTTCTTCATGTTTTAAGGGGGAAATGAAGTAATTTGTATTGGTAATAGAGAAATGTCTGAACATTTTCAGAGCCCTCACAAGGATTTATTCTTCACGATCACCACTGATGCGCTGTCCCAAGAGTATTTCGTTGTCAGCAATGACCTGGCCAATCCTGGTGTGATCACATTGAAGAAGTCTCCATCGCGTGATCAATCCATAACTAATTTCCGGGTAGGTTGATTGACCAGATTTTTTTTTTAATACTTTTCAACAACGTCAGCAAAAATGATTAAATTTGACAGTTCTGCCTGATGTATTCACTGCATTCAATACTTAATAGCATCAATGCCTAATATTAAACAACATGGCCTGATTTTATTGAATTTATAACTAGACCTCATTTCCTGCTCACCTGCATCCAATACTAATCATCTTCCAAACCTGTAATGATCTATTTTTCTTGATCTTTTCAGATGACCATTTCTCTTCGTGATCGAGGTGAACCATCCTTCCGGAATTCTGCTAATGTAGCAACTGTTTTCGTCAACGTTACCCGCAACACATTGTAAAATTGTATTTTATCGAACTCCAAGTGTCGGACCTTCTACCAGCCAGTGAATGCCATTGTATAGAATCTCTAAACCAAAATGCTGAGCACATTAGGCATTTGGAAATTATCAAGAAAATTGACCTTGAATTCTTTTCTGTCGGGGACGACAACATTCACTGGACTGAAGATACAGCAAACTATCTGTAAAAACACTGGCTCCATACAATAGATTTAAACTAAATTTGGGAGAGGGCACGTGCCGCCCTAATTTTGGCTTAGGAACTAGCATAGTTAACCTAACCAATAGTCTTGTACTAACCAAATCTGATCACTCCCTGCTCAGCCACGGTCTCTCTTTTGTGCCTACTCCCAAACCCAGCACAGGCATGGATGCACATATGGAGACCAAGGGATACGAAATTATCATACCTTTCAAAAATAAACTTCACTTGGCTGATCGCTATAGAAGTTTCAGTTTCAGTTTTATTAGGTATCCATGTCAGTTATATCAACTGTTTTACAATGGAGCCAATAACATTAAAAATATAGCAAACAAAAAATATATACATGAAAAAACAATCACACAATATAAATGTGCATATCACAGTTATATCACTTACACTACAGTGGTTTTATCACAGACAATCATAAGTTTAAACAAACTTTGGTACTTGAGCCATTACAAATTTACGACATTTGAATTTAAAAGTAGAATATGTTTTTGAGAACTGGATATCACCAGGCAGCTCATTCCATGCTCTGGTTGCATGAAATTTAAAAGAATTCTTGTGACATTTGTCGACATGTATATTCAGTTTGGCACTGGCTCTTGTAAAATGCCGGGTCATATTTATTAACATAGAAAAACGTTCTGTTAAATGTGGAGGCGCCAGGTTGTTCACAACTTTCCACATAAGTGTACATCTATTGAATATTATACGTTGATGTACACTTGGACATTTGAACTCAGAAAGCAAGTCATGAGCATGACTCCGGGGGTGACTGTCGAGAATAACACGCATTATCCTATTCTGGATTCGTTGTAGTCTGCGAATATGAGTGACAGGTATATGACCCCATACATTAGAACAATAGTCGAGATGGGGCAATACGTATGGAAAGCCATCAGTGTCATAACCTCTGGTTTTCCACACGTGGTAATTCGATTTTCCACGCGTGGAAAATCCAGCCAATGGTCTGGCTTGTAATTACCACGTGTGGATATTTCGACCAATTACTTAACTTGGAAATACCACACGTGGAAATTATTTACCACGTGTGGAAAATATTCACCAATGATAGAACTGGGAATACCACGTGTGGAAATTATTTACCACACGTCGTATTTATCACCCAATCATTGAATTCGGAAATACGACGCGTGGTAAATAATTTCCACGCGCGGTATTTCACTGGGTTTTTCACACGTGGTAATTCTCTTTTCCACACGTGGTAATTCTATTTTCGAATCCACCGATCAAATCAGTCTTTACAGAAAGCAGATACACGCACTTTGACTCTGACTTATCAGTCGTACGGTCGTCGACCCATACGACTCAGCCTCAGGTGCATGGAACTCCTGCACTGCTCAACAAAAAACTTATTAAAGTTTGCTACACGTGCCCGTATTTTATGAAATTGACAGTGTCCTGTTGTAGATTGTCTGTTCCAGCTAGACGAACACATTCGGAGAACCAAACAAACTGTCGATTTTCGCCATTCTGAAGGGACCAGCTTTCTTTGTTAAGCTCTCATTCATTGGCTGGGTAAAATAAGATTTCGACGCGTGGATAAATGGGAATACCACGTGTCGAAATTATTTACCACGCGTCGTATTTCCGAATTCAATGATTGGGTGGTAAATACGACGTGTGGTAAATAATTTCCACACGTGGTATTCCCAGTTCTATCATTGGTGGATATTTTCGACACGTGGTAAATAATTTCCACGTGTGGTATTTCCAAGTTGAGTAATTGGCCGAAATATCCACACGTGGTAATTACAAGTCAAACCATTGGCTGTATTTTCCACGCGTGGATAATTTAATTTCCACGCGTGGAAAATCGAATTACCACGTGTGGAAAACCAGAGGTTATGCCACCGATGGCTTTCCATAAATACGAGCGTGTGGTATAGGATTTGACGCGTTTTGATAGGAATAAATGGCGAGACTTTCTTGAGAATGCCAGCAGCTCTATTTAGTTTTGATACAGACGAATTGAGATGATCTTTGAATTGCATGTTTTGGTCGACAGTAACCCCGAGATAGTTTATAGTCGTGGTTTGGGAAATGTTAGTTTCATCAACACCCAAGGACAGCGTACAATCTGTGACCCTACTACGTTTTGCACTACTGCATATAATCATACATTTGGTTTTTTCCGCATGAAGACTTAACTTGTTAGCTCTTAGCCAATCATAGACAGAGGTCAATTCAGTTTGCAGAACTGAGCGGATTTCATTTAAGTCTTTGTTACCATAGTCAAAAGCTGTATCATCAGCATACATATTGACTGAAAGCTCTTCTGTGTCAATACCGTCAATTGGTCGGAACGTAATTCCACTTCGTTTAGAGAACAATTTTTTTGGCAAATACGGTGTCTTTCGTTGACCACTTCTTTCTTCTGTTGTTATGCGAATGAATTCCTAAATATCTTCTCGTATTACGTGTTGTTCAACCGGCTTAAGAGAAATCAGACATGCCATCAGCACAAGGGCTGGCCATTGGTGAGTTAGTAATTATGATATTAATATTCAAATACCCACATATCATAATAACTGAACAATGACAAACCCCTTCGCCCTACCTGGCCTGTGCTATCTCCGGAACAACAAAAAATAGAGAACTGAAACTCCGTGACTTTATCGTATATCATATTGGGGTCATTTTGAGCCTATTTGCATGACCCCCGAGCAGAGGATCATGGGTAAATTCAAGATGGCGACCACGTGGGGTACCAGAAAAGTGATTTTTTTCTTCATATTTCTTCAAAATGTCTGCTTTTCCGCGATGAAAAGTGGACAAAAACTATTTTATTTCACATCACATTAATATTTACTAATTTATCATGTAGTTTTTGCGGAGAAATTGTATGAATAAAAAATTCTAAAACTGTGACCGAAAAATCGACCAAAAAATGCCGTTTTTGAAAATGACGTCACTGTGACGTCATCGAAGCGGCCATCTTGGATTTTTTTTTTCATTTGCTGGTAGAGGTTGACCAAAGTGTATGGTGTGCTAAGTTTCAGCTCCCTAGCTCAAGGGGTAAGAAAAACAATTAGGGGGAGGCAATTTCGCCCCACCCCCAGGCCAGGATACGTCCCAAAAAGTCCAGGCCAGATAGGGTTAATATTGTTCGTTGCCATATGGTTGAAATACGGGTTACCATGCGCGTCAACATCTCCCTATAGTCATCTCTCTATAGTCAGGATAAAAAGATTCATGTGCCAGCCCTTAGCTGCAGGCCATAAATGTGAACTACAAATTCAGTGAGTAATATGTATATCCATAGTTGTATGCTTGCAGGGTTGAACATTAATTTTGAGCATAAATCTTCTCGGATTCCACTAATCCAAGCTGGTAAAACCAGGACGGGTTATTCTTTTATGGACGATGGCTGAATGTTGAATGTCCGATCTGATGATTCTTATTGATTAACATTGCTACATTGTTGGGGATCTGAAGACAGATTACAAAATGTTTGCAACTGGTCACCGACAGGAAAAACTCTATTACAAGCGTCTG
Organism: Hanleya hanleyi; assembly: GCA_036873755.1. Taxonomy (NCBI): domain Eukaryota; kingdom Metazoa; phylum Mollusca; class Polyplacophora; order Lepidopleurida; family Hanleyidae; genus Hanleya; species Hanleya hanleyi. Next base: position 59,363 of record JAVTVY010016630.1, read on the forward strand.
GTCCGTCATTCATAATTCAGCCGCCGTCCACTAATGAATGCGCGTCCGTAATCCAAAAACCTGTTCCATATTCCATATAACAGTATTAGCAACAAAGATAGTCAGTTTCCATAAACATAGGCTAGTTTCCTGCAAGAGAGAACGGTCAACAGTTTTCAATGATGCTGGCAAGACATCATGATGTTCCAAAAATATCAAACTCGTATCGCTGATCAGAATCCTCAATCCATAATATTCGTTGTAAAGTCGTCATCTTGAGAATGATGTATCTCAGTCACGCTTTGATTGTGCCTATTCATATGAGTACCATGAGGATCTTGAAGTACATGGGTTCATACGGTCCCTAGCCTCGGGTTAAGCGGAATTAGAGACAAGTTACGAAACGTATCGCCATAGATCCTAGTAGTATATAAAGAGCAAATTGGGTCCTTTTTATGCAAATTTGAGGCGGAACTGGGGCGGCTCTCGTCCAATCAGAAGCGAGTATTTCAAATTGACCAAAAAGCTACCTCCAACACAGAAGAGTTCCAATCTAGGGGGAGGTAACTCTGGGTGACTATAGTTCCGGCAAAGGTCCCTGGGTATGTATATTCCTCCGCGGTGATGCGGTCTGGCGGTGATGCGGTCACGGAAGAAAGCTTCCGCGGAGAAAAAGTAGTCCCTAGACTGGAAATACGCTGCCTGGTCCGATTGGGTCGAGTGAGGTATCCATGTGAAGCATTCGTGAAGGGGCATCTGATGGGGTGGGTGTGGTGTTGAAATATCGTCATTCTGCGCATGCGCGGTGGCCGAAGGGTATGAAAATAGCCTTTTTGGAGCTAGGGAGCCCCTAATGGTCCAATGGGGTCGAGTGAAGTATCAATGTGAAGCATTCATGAAGGGGCATCTAATGGACTGGGTGTGGGGTTGAAATATCGGCATTCTGCGCATGCGCGGTGGCCCATGGGTATGAAAATAGCCGTGTTGGAGCTAGGGGAGCCCCTAATGGTCCAATGAGGTCGAGTGAGGTATCGATGTGAAGCATTCGTGAAGGGGCATCTGATGGGCTGGGTGTGGGGTTGAAATATCGGCATTCTGCGCATGCGCGGTGGCCGAAGGGTATGGAAATGGACGTTTTGGAGCTAGGGGAGCCACTAATGGGCCGATGGAGTTGTATGAGGTATCAAAGTGAAGCCTAGGTGAAGGGGTATTTTATGGCTGGGTGGGTGCATGTAAAATTTTTCCTGAAAAAAAACGGAAAACGGACTTTATCGAAAAATCCGGGAAAATGCCTATATGGGGTATGGGGGGTATATAGGTCGCCGGGCTTAACGGGG
>JAVTVY010016631.1:0-62578 GCA_036873755.1 Hanleya hanleyi
AACATAGGAATTAGTGGATTTTATTAGACAAGGGCATAAGTCTGCAAAATACTTTCTGACACGACTCATTTTCGATAGGCATCTAGTTCAGGTCAAGAGAAACAACTGTATCACATTAGGATGTTGTATATGGAACGGTTCTGAAATTATCACAATAAATCATAAATGGATTTTTATTTGTAAAAAGGGGCATAACTCTGCAAATATTGTCCGAGATGACTCATTTTCGATAGGCTTCTGATTTACGTGAAGATAAATAGATGTAACAAGTTTGGTTGCCATGCATGAAACGGTTCTGTAGATATCGCGGTAACGGATTTTATTAGACAAGGGCATAACTCTGCAAAATACTTTCTGACACGACTCATTTTCGATAGGCATCTAGTTTAGGTCAAGAGAAACAACTGTATCACGTTAGGATGTTGTATATGGAACAGTTCTGAAATTATCACAATAACAAATCATAATTGGATTTCTATTTGTAAAAAGGGGCATAACTCTGCAAAATATTGTCCGAGATGACTCATTTTCGATAGGCTTCTGATTTACATGAAGATAAATAGATGTAACAAGTTTGGTTGCCATGCATGAAACGGTTCTGTAGATATCGCGGTAACGGACGGACGGACGTACGTACGGACGGATGGACGTACGTACGGACGTACGGACAGCCGTACATCATGTACATGATGACGACAATACCCCTAGGCCAAAGTTGGCCGAGGGGTAAAAATTACAATGTTCATTACAAAACTGTTTTAAAGAAATGTTTTTGCAACAAACTGGACAAATTAACAACCATACTCATCTCAGCAGTAATGTTAAATTTAGACTCGTACCCAGCTCCAATTCGCTATCGCTCTATGGAGACTAGTTATCGACAGGCATTTTAAATCAGCACTGCACAGTGATTGGCCCATGGTATTCTCCGCAAAATGGTACATCTTCAGAAAATTTATGACCTATCCCAAAGTTCACAAGATCATTATTGATTAGCATCATCAGATAAACAAGAATAGTACGATCAGACAACATGCAGGCGAAAATACGGTATAATTGACGTAATTCGTTGTTTTCCGCATTTCAGTGGTTGATCTTCAGTGCAGAATATAGGTGAACTAAATTTATAATGTCTGCTGCTTCAAACGAGTAGGCCTACAAGTTCAACGTTCAGTTGTATTTTTTTAACAACAAAACTTGCATAATGTTAGCAACGAAGTACATATCATAGAGCTTGTGAACAGTACTATGTAGTGAATGAAGAACAGAAATGCTGCAAATGCCCATGTACATGTCACGCTAAGAACCTTGTGGTACAATGTAGGTCATAAATTTTCCGAAGATGTACTGTCTTGCGGTAGTCGTAGAAGCGAGGGCTTTATTTAGGAAACATACCATAATCACTCATCGCTCATCAAATCTTACCAAGGATCTATATAATACTTGGTGGATTGGTGGCCGTAGCGCTCAAGGCCCTTTATCGCACCATAGACGAGTACTGGTCACTAGATACACACGAACAACAACAACACATATTGACATTGGTATATTTACCGGTCTAGATTTAGACCGGTAATTCAGCCAATCAGAAAATACAAAATGCCTGTCGCTGACTAGACCCCAACGGTGCGTGTGAGTTGAGGGCTAGGCACGAGCCTATGTTAAATTGAGAACTTATGGTCTTGTTAAACACGACTTTGTATTGTCTGATTATATGTTGTATATCAAGAGTAACAAGTTACGAAAGTCTCTGAGTAGTCTCCGCTTAAGTACTCATACTTTGGAAATTGAGAAGGGGAGATATAAAAAAGATGTACCTCCAGAGGATCGACTCTGTATATATTGTTCTCTGGGTGTAGTGGAGGATGAGGAACATTTCCTTGTCACTTGTCCATTGTATGACAACCTAAGGAACAATCTTGTAAATAACCTTAATATATCGCATACATGTATGTCTAATGAAGATCTGTTTAAGCTACTGCTCAATCCACCTGCAGATAAATATGTGATGGTTGCATCCTTTGTTTATTACTGTTTTGAAAAAAGGAAGGATGATGTTGCACGTCCTAGTTTAAATGGTTAAGATCACCGGTTAACTCTTTACCCCATACGGCCGCCTTTGAGCGCCTTGCACGCTCCCCCATAGAACCGTCTTTGAGCGCCTCGCACGCTGCCCCATAGAACCGCCTTTCAGCGTGTCAGCGCTGTTCCCATGTGATGGATTACTTTTGCAATTTTTGCGTTTATTTTGAGTAAAACCTAATTAAAACTATACATTTTCAGAAAGCCAAAATTTAAATAAATCTGACTATATAGACTGTTGGTATGTTTTGTAGTAAGGGTAAAATGAAATCGGGAGAGGAACAGAAATAATCGATGGAAAATGCGCGATTAGACACCAAATGTGTTTCGTGTGCTTCAAGGGAAACATTCGAAAAATTGTAAAACCTGCTTCCAAATTCCTGAATATTTCACGTAACGCGAGTATAAACTACCAAAGTATCTAACCTTGATGACTAACTCGTCAAATCTGCCCATCTGAGTTTATTATAAACATTTCCCGGGACCTGTTGATCTCCCGTTTTAAAATTTATACGCCATTCTTTCACCACGCTGTGTTTCGTGGACCCATGGCCATGGCGACCACGCGCAGATAAACCGACTGCTCCAATCACGCCGAGCCTCTGAAAAGGTCGCTCAAGGTCGCTCAACCTTGGGCCAATCAGTGATGCTGTTTTACTTCACCTCGTTACCAGCCTTCGTTCTCCTTTAGGGAAGTATATGGGACTTTTTCAGTTATAGCTCGTTCTATACCTGCCATCTCATGATGTAACTGCGAAATCCCGAATGTACGGAAAATAAGCTTTACAATGGTATACAATAACACAGGAATTGCAGCGGAACAACAACAACAGAACGCTGCAAAACGTAGCTAAAATGCGACAATTTCTTCGCTTTTTTCGTGATTTCCAACAGACGGAAAGCAGACACAACACATTTTCTCGCAAGATTACTTATTTTTAGATTAAACGTTGCTGATATTGATATAAAACGTGAACAAATTACGTAGAATGGGCCTGTGGGAGACCATTGGTAAATATTTTTCCACATGACATAGGACATAAAACGGGATATTTTACATCGCTGGAAACGTATGAAAATTGAAATCAGTCCATGGGTTAAAGACCTACGCCATTACAAATCTGTTATGGGTCAGAGAGAAAATTCTCCACAAATCTATGGGGTAAAGAGTTAACACAGGGCTTCACAGCATGTCCTTTGAATAAAATAAACAATTATATCAGTGATACCGGTAGTTCGTTTAGAAATATTGTCAATATTCTTCTTTGTTAGATCATGGTTAGATCAAGCTGGTTGAATCCTGGCTACTATTATTACTGATAAGACAATGTTATTGTCTACCTCATTGTTTATATATTTGTGTATATATCTTTTTGTACGATATTTCCTAACTTCAATTTGTATTTGTGTACCCGGCCTATGTGGGCGTTTATGTACAATAAAATTCTAAAAAAAATATATATATATATATCTACACATTATATAACCTACCTGAAATTCAGCCATTAGTCTCTAATTAACTTTGGATAAACCCCGAGATATTTCACCATCGCAAAATAGCATCTCTCTCAATCAATATATCCCACCACTGGATTTAGTTGTCGAACATGGACAGTGAATTCATCCAGTGAAACTAAATCCCGAGGCTTGGTGCACGTATGCTCTGCAACGTGGACAGATAGCAGCAGGCGGAAAATAATCCAGCACCTCAGGCAAGGTAACGATGTAAACCAATCCTATTAATTCCCCAAACAACAGAATAGTAACCATTGGAATTCTCCACAGCATGAAGGGAGCTTTATATCAGCGCTAACAGAGCTTTATCAGTAAAGTAGATTACATCCCTGCCTGTACTCTCTGAATCAGCTGTTCCGGCCCAGAGTCCCAGCATAATTATACCTCCCCTAACCAAAAATGACACTTGTCCTGGAGAATTACGTTTAATACATCGGGGGTCTTTAAGTCTGCACTCGAGTCTAGGATCGAGTTTTGTTCAATAACAATTTGTGTGTGTAGTAAGAGCCACCAAATTCCCCCTTCAGCTACAAACCCCAAATGGAAATCCATTTTTGTGCCCATTCCACACTTGACATGTCTGTGAAAATAGAACGGTATAATTCCCCCCCAAAGCATAGTCCTAACACGATTCTGAGTGATCATATGTAATAAAGTTTTTACAGTTCAGTTATCACTACCTTAGGGTTCTTCTAGTCAGACTTGCCAGACAAACATTTTGACATTATGTGATGTCTGTAATCATGTTTTTCAGTATGGTACCATGCAAACTGAATTTGACATCTGACCATTATAACCTTTTACAACATATAGGAAATGAAAACTGGAATGTAACTGTAACATGTATGAGGAAATTTAATTCACATGAGAATGTACTGTACATGTACATACAACATAGAATAGTCTCATGCACCTTACTATAATTCCATTACCAACAGAACTGATTGTGTTTGCATCATATTATAGGCTTCATGGAACAATAGACAGTAGAGCAACCAATGACCTTATCTGGCCACTGTGTTTACATTACATTCCAGAGATCTGGGTCATGTCCCTAGAGTATGGCCAATCAGTTGGATCAGAAACATTCAATGCACTGTGTTATGTGGTGTTAAGTGTTGTCCATTAGATTAAAAGGTACATGTAACAGGAGAACAGTGTAGAGTGCCTTAAATTCATGACATTTTGATCTCAGATATTTCAACAATTACATCAAGCAGACACCATGTAATAGAAATATGAAATTTCACGTATTGTGTAAGCTTACATACATTTTCTCTTGCCATTACATTAAAACAAAATTATTTTAAGAATATTTTATTTTTTTTTCGATTTATTTCCGCACCACGTAAGCTTATTAGACAAAATACTGCCTTATCATACCATCTCCTTTATGGAAAGTAAGAGAAATTCTCGCACTTCCGCCCAACAGAATCTACAGGAATCCAAATATATTATGCTTATAAAAACATTTTGATAAAACTTTGCTCAAATTTTGGGAATCTAATTGATTCCCATGATTTCATTATGTGTGAATTAATGAGAATCTGATTCCCATGATTTCATTATGTGTGAATTAATGAGAATCTGATTCCCATGATTTCATTATGTGTGAATTAATGAGAATCTGATTCCCATGATTTCATTATGTGTGAATTAATGAGAATCACAGTTTTTTTGATTTCGTATGTGAATTAATGAGAATCTGATTCCCATGATTTCACATTATGTGTGAATTAATGAGAATCTGATTCCCATGATTTCATTATGTGTGGGTAATGAGAATCTGATTCCCATGATTTCATTATGTGTGAATTAATGAGAATCTGATTCCCATGATTTCATTATGTGTGAATTAATGAGAATCTGATTCCCATGATTTCATTATGTGTGAATTAATGAGAATCTGATTCCCATGATTTCATTATGTGTGAATTAATGAGAATCTGATTCCCATGATTTCATTATGTGTGAATTAATGAGAATCTGATTCCCATGATTTCATTATGTGTGAATTAATGAGAATCTGATTCCCATGATTTCATTATAATGGCGATTAATGAGAATCTGATTCCCATGATTTCATTATGTGTGAATTAATGAGAATCTGATTCCCATGATTTCTGTATATTTGAATTAATGAGAATCTGATTCCCATGATTTCATTATGTGTGAATTAATGAGAATCTGATTCCCATGATTTCATTATGTGTGAATTAATGAGAATCTGATTCCCATGATTTCATTATGTGTGAATTAATGAGAATCTGATTCCCATGATTTCATTATGTGTGAATTAATGAGAATCTGATTCCCATGATTTCATTATGTGTGAATTAATGAGAATCTGATTCCAAGATTCCCATGGAAAAACAAGCCTTGAATACAGAGAGAAATCGATGAAGCTACAGAAAGAAGGTACATGCATGTATCTCACAGGACTAGCGAGAATGAATACTTAGATCACGCTCTTAAAGCAAAACTTACGGAAAAACATTGAAAAGTGATATTGAATTGAATAGAACAGCATTGTACACCGAAAGATCACGAGTGGCACACACACATGATGTAGGTAGGCCCTGTCTTCTGGATCAGTCCACAAAAGTTATGCAAGACAACGAGGTCAATATGGAATGCAATACTGAGCTCAAGGGAAGCTCAAATATAATCAAAAACAGTGTGTTAGCATTATGCAGATCAGTGATGTGATCTGACATGATCTCTCTCTGCTGTAAGATGTACATGGAACTTATGTACACAGACAGCAGGATTATAAAGGGGGAACACACTGAATGATCAAGTCTTAGAAACAGAAAATAAATGCTAGACTCTATGACAATAGTAAGTTTAAGGAATGCTTAAACAAATTTTCCTTTTCCTTCCTGATATTTTATTCCTCCTAAGTTTGGCCTTCCATAATGGTTCGCTCAGCATACCCCCAAAAAGGGCTCCTATTTTAGTTTTTGACTGGCATAGAAATGGGGAAGGGAAATTCATGCAAAATCACAGCTATTGAGTCTATTCTCTAACAAGCATTCTCAGAGAACCCCAACATTTCACCTTGTAGGATGATCTGCCAAAGCTGCAGCGGTATTGAAAGCATACATGTAAGATGGCATAGCCAGTCTCCATCAAACCAAAAATTGTTTGGAAATATTTGCATGTTAATTTCATAGTCCAAATAAAGTTGCTTTACTCGGTTATAATATCAGATGATCAGTATGCACAAAAGTGATTTAATGTATGATTGACAACCCCAGCATGCCAGAAAGTTCTGAGATGTACACAATGTACAGTTTTGCAAAACAAAAACAAACATGAGGCAGCACCTAAAAGGTGTAACAACCCCTCAGCCAGACAGTTTTAGTCAGTGTATATTGGTACACAATGAATGGAAAATGCATTTGTAAAAGCCTGAAAGATTTGGTTGAATTCAGCAGATGCTTTAGCAGTGGCTTGTAAGAGTTTAAAATGTTATAAATTCAGTGTGGTATGTTGGATAGAACTAAATATATAAATTGACATATCATGTGCGAAAAATATTGCGGAAGAACAAAAATATTCTGAAAAAAACAAAAGGTTGCAAGCCATTCTTGCTTTGAACCCTTATAATAATCTGAATACGAAGCTGCGCATCTGAAAACCCCTCGGCTCTGGGCGCCAGCCATTCATAATGTATTCAATTTAAAACAAGACTTCAGGAACACCAAGCAGTCAAGTAACAAATATACAGATTATGAAAAATTTTGCCATTAGAAATGGCCTCAAACGTTTCCGTCCAATCAGAGAAACCGGTATTCATTACATAAGTCTGTTGATGCATCGACGATGTATACCAAATTTTACATCGAACATTTGAAAATTATCTGAGATAGAGATCCCTAATGATTTCGCATAAATTACAGATGGCCGCCCATCCTTCCCACCACTCAGAGAAACTGATGTGGTTATTCATTGCAAGTCTCTTGATACATAGATTCTGTATACCAAGTTTCATATAGAACACTGGAATGGTATCAAAGATAAACATCATTAAAGATTTTGCATAAATTAAAGATGGCCACCAAGGTTTCCGCCCAAGCAGAAAAACCAGAACTGTCTATTGATACATCGATGATGTATACCAAATTTTACATTGAGCACTTGAACCGTATCAGAGATATAGATCATTAATGATTTCGCATATATTAAAGATGGCCGCCCATCCTTCCCGCCACTCAGAGGAACCGATGTGGTTATTCATTGCAAGTCTCTTGATACATCGATGCTGGATACCAAGTTTCATATAGAACACTGAAATGGTATCAAAGATATATATCATTGAAGATTTTGCATAAATTTAAGATGGCCGCCAAGGTTCCGCCCAATCAGAAATGCCATTTATCGTAAGTCTATTGATGCTTTGATGATATATACCAAATTTTACATCGAGCACTCGAACAGTATCAGACATAGAGATCATTAATGATTTTGCATAAATTAATGATGGCCGCCCATCCTTCCCGCCACTCAGAGGAACTGATGTGGCTATACATTGCAGATCTCTTGATACATCGATGCTGTATACCAAGTTTAGTATAGAACACTTGAATGGTATCAGAGATATATATCATTGAAGATTTTGCATAAATTAAAGATGGCCGCCAAGGTTTTCACCGAATCAGGGAAACTGGTTTGGTCATTCCTTTGAAGTTTCTTGATGCATCGATGATCTATACCAAGTTTCACACTGAACAGAGAAATGGTACCTAAGATACACAAGACTAATGATTTCGCATAAATTAAATATGGCCGCCAAAGTTTCCAACCAATGAGGTCCAGATTCAATAGGGTTCTGGGTCATGAGCATATGGATGTGCAGTGCAAGTTTGGGGTGCCTAGGGTAAGTCGTTCTAAAGATATCTTGGTAACAAGAAACCTGTGATGGTTTCGCATAAATTAAAGATGGCCGCCAAAGTTTCTAACCAATCAGGTCCAGATTCAATAGGGTTCTGGGTCACAAGCATACGGATGTGCACTGCAAGTTTGGTGTGCCTAGGGTAAGTCGTTCTGAAGATATCTTGGTAACGAGAAAGGTGTGACGGACAGACGGACGGACGGACAGACGGCCAGACGGACAGACGTACATGACGACGACAATACCCTTCGGCCAAATTTTGGCCGAGGGGTAAAAATGACCCTGGTTTGTAAAAAATTTATATACTCAATTTGAGGGAGAAAAAATGCTGATAAATTTTATTTTAACTCAATTTGAGTGAAAAAAAAATCAATTTTCCAGATTTCGGTTCGTAAAATTTGGACTCCCTGAATAGATTGGAAATTATAAGCCATATATCTGCAGATCTTTATTAAAAAATAATGAAAATTAATTCTGCCGAGTATCTAGATTAAGTTTAAACCAGTGTCCATTTCTACATACAACTTGACAAGAACACATGTGTTGGGGTGCAATGAGTTTACCTGAAAAAAAAAAAAAAATTATAGAAGACTGGGACTTGGGTGGCATGGCAGCTTTTATTGAAAACCCCAACAACTTTCTCCAACTTAAGTATTACCACAACCCATTATGTTTCATCTTCTAAAAATTCTATATTTTTGTTCAACTCATTTTTACTCCTCATAAACTTCTACTTTATAGATTACATGACATGACCAGGTGCACAAGAAGCTATAGGTTGTGAATCAAGATGAATTCACATCAACATTTACAACTATCATGTAGCATATATGTTGTATTTGTAAAGAACCCTAAGAGGGGGCAAGAAATGCAAACTATGTAAATATGTGTTAATGTATGTAATTGTTTTTTCATAAAAAACACTTTTGATTGAAGAAAAAATTAGATTACAATGATATTCTGGTTCTTTCATATCCAAGAAGAGACTACGAATTAATACATCAAACTCCAGATTCATCTCTGTACAATTTATCTTCCATTATTCCCTGCCACATTGCTTGACCTAATAAGCATATCACAGGTTTGAAGTGGCCAGCAAGGGGGTTAAACTTTGTAAAGACTTCCAAATGCAATCACTCATTTGCACAGAAGTTGAAAAGATTGCAAATATAAATTTACCAGATTCCTAGAATGCAATTACTGTGGGCAACTAGGGGACAGTTTAACAGTGTATTAAAAACGGGCGAAAATTTCTCCATAAATAGCATGATCGCAATTTGATTTCTTCACCAGCATCTACATGAAAATGGCACACACAACATGTCAGGACCAATAAATTGAAGCACTTATCTTTACACCCTAAACTAATATCCAACACAGAGATGAAAACCAGAACAAATTGGTGACTGCTTTGACTTGGCACTGTTCAACTGGTCGCCCGAGGAAACCTAATAAATAACATGACCACTATTACTGGCTCGCTGTATTAATGGGGCCTGGCATAACAAGCGCGGTAAGCATAACTAAGTAAACTGGTGATTATATTACTGATCATGCCAGGCGAGAAAATTGACAAACCGATCAATAGGCGGATCAATAGGTGGGATGATGCTGCATATCAGTTATACAATGTACACCTATATAACATCCTTGTGTCAGACATCCTGGTCCTGTGACACACACACAACTGATATCCGATGTCAATTATATAATCAATTACATGTACTAACACTTTCAAACACTTGTGACTTAATTCTATAGCCATTATATTGTCCAAACGCCAATGTTAAATTGACGGAATGAATAGTGAGAGCGTGAGTAGAATTTTAACGCTGCTATCAATAATTTTTCAGTCATATCATGATGACGCAGTCACATAATCTGGACACTGGGCCAACCAGTCCTTGATCTATCCTCATCCTCCTGAGCACCAAGCGAGGAAGATACAAGTTCCATTCTTTATATCTTTGGTAGGACTCGGCCTGGGATTGAATCTGGGATCTGCCACTTGCAAGCGCTTTACCACAAGGCCACTGCTGTGCATTGACTGAATGAATACATGAGAGTTGCACAAAGGTATTAGCATCTTCTCATGGATGCCATATTGGAACCTCCTCATCGTGTATCATAATTTGAAGAGAATCAGAATGAAGGGCCACGTCCTGTTATTCGAGACAAGATTATGGATGACTCCGAGATGAACCGATGAATGCCTAAGCTGAATATCAGACCTATCAACCCTCACGCATTTGGCATCTGTCTCGCGCTCTCAAGCAGCTTCATGTATATAAAAATCTCACACATTTTCATGAAATTATTTATAAAATAACGAAGAATTGTTCAAAATTGCTCCAGTTTGTCGATAAAGGAGTCAGTAATTTCAAAATTTTCCCAGATTTGGCTATAAAGTATCCATTTATAGCCTCAGTGATGGGTGAAATGTATAATGGTAGGCTGTAATATGAAACAGAAATGCGAAAAATGGTATGGAAGGACGCCTAGAAATTTGCATTTTGGGGGGCTCGTATCTCCTGGGCGGATACACTCAAATCTCACGCCTTGGCAAAATTGCAACTTGAGAGGTCTGGAATATGAGAGAGCAGAAACAGGACCCCTTGGAAATACATGTATATCTATGACAACAAACCATGATCATTCGAGATCAGGTATTTATCATGTTAATCATGTATTGAGAAACTGTTTTGATTGATTGGACATGATTGGATTAAAGGAGAAGATCGAGATCTTTGAGGAGCATTGAAGAGGGACCTTAAAACCAGAAGAACATTTAAAGGACAACCAGAAGTTCTTTATTCAAAATCGAGTAATATTTCAAGGGATGAGAATGGCTCCTCCCCATGAACACATGACCTAGCTCTAATCAGAGAAGTGATAGGTGGAATGTGGTCTGTACAAAGTCTTATATCAGACTAATGTGTATCGGGCCATAATATTCAATGTTTTGATTGGGGACACCTGTTTTAGCTTTTTGATGGCAAGACATTTGTATGCATCATTCAGGACTTGGCGCCTGAGGATTTGGGCACCCATACATGTACATGTACCCTTCTTTGTTGTTTTATGAGTGTCAGGGTTCATACACACACAGCAGGAAAACAATCCAAGAATTTTCCAGGACTTTCCAGGTAAATAATTTAAATTTTTCAGGAGTCTTGAGTACAATAACTCGCAACAAAGATGAGCAAATTAACAAAATTCATGAATTCAAGAAAAGGCTAATATCAGATCGCTGGTTCTCTCAGAAGACCGAAGTGTAGTTCTTCAAGAAGTTTGGCTTTATCTTTTAGCATTTTCCATGACTTTCCAGGCCAGCAATAAAATTCCAGGAGTTTTTAAGGCGGTGTATGGACCTTGGAGTGTCCAAATTGTTAAATACATGTAGATAGAATATGTATAACACACATGTAAATGGCTGCTGATCCATGCACTTACTTGTAATATGAAGATATGGACAACCAATCAGCCAGCTTATTTTTCACCTCGGGCAAGTCGCGATTCACCACCATACAGCAACTGACTGAAAAAAACAATGGTGCAAAAATAATTAATAATATTTTGGCTAACACTGTCCAAGATATGCTTGGCTTTATTTATTTATCCTTAACCGAGTATCTTCATTCTGTATGAAGCCATTATTGGTGGCCTCTAACTGGCTCCATGCCAGTCAAAGCACAAATCTGGAACAAAATATTTAGAAAATTAAGATATTTTCTGACTCGAGAACTTGAAATATGTCTTTCATCTGTAAAATTCTAGATAGTTTTAGACAAAAGTCTGAAGCAGCTACATTTTCCACTTTATGACTTTCATCACCGGAGACCACATGTGCTTGTCTATTTCATCTAAATATATCTTAATGGATTATAATGCAGTCCCCAGCAAAGAAGAAACCATTTCTAAATTCTATAGGTACATGTACATGTAAATGAAACCCGCTCACAAAGAACTATGTATGAGCACTAATAAATGTACAACAGTGTATGTATTCTGGCACTAGATATCTGGCATGTTTTGTGACAAAAAATTTGAGAGAAAATTGTATAACCATGTAGGGAGAATAGCAATTTAGGATGTTATATTATAGTCATCAAATTTGTGTGCAGAAATGAATTATATGGTAACTCAATCTGTGAAGTTTTAATACAAAAGCCTGCAATGGCCTGGAAGAATAATTCTTCAAATTGGATATCACAAGCTTTCCATCAACATGGCCAGGCCTGGAGGATATAAATGATATAACGGGCGTATTATTTTACAATAAATGACACTGAGCAAACGCCATCAATTAAACAATAATATCAATATTGCATGCAATACAGAGGACAATTTAGCATGAAATGTGTGAAATCTGTGAAGAATCAGGACTAACCCCCCATCTGTGCTGGGAGGTGAGAATAGGACTTGTCACGGCTGAAGTAGTTAATGTGCTCTATTTGTCGCGACAACGTATCTCCCAATGGACGATCTCCATCTCACCAAATCATGGAGGCGCTAGAGACGGATGATTATTAATAATGGTTCTCTAGCTACATGGCAACGACATAATGAAAATCTATTGGCTCGCACTTTGATTGGCAAAAATGTGTTAATTTTAGTGAAAGTCCCACACTCAGGTCTAATTGCTACAGATAAGCAGAGAGAAAGAATTCGTCCTTAAAGCTTATCACTTGTAACCAAGAGGAATGACATCGTGAGATTGTCACATCATTCAATATTGGAGACCTGTCATGTGACCACCTGTTCATATTTCTCCTCATCTTCAGACTCATGCCATCTCTATGTGAAAGATTCTCGCCTAGTACGCCCAACAAGTAAATACCAATACCATCCGCAGACCATCTACAGATGATACAAGGACCTCACACATCACACATCGGCACCGTTTAGAAGCACCGCTCAGTCATGACCAGTTTGCAAGCACAGCTCAGTCATGACCAGTTTGCAAGCACAGCTCAGTCATGACCAGTTTGCAAGCACAGCTCAGTCATGACCAGTTTGCAAGCACAGCTCAGTCATGACCAGTTTGCAAGTGTCGCTTAGACAGGGTTCGCACAGCTGGGAAAGATCAAAATTCCAGGACATTTCCAGGACAAAATTGCTGTTTTCCAGGACTAAGTTGCATGCATGATTACACAAATTGTACGTAATAAAAAAAACAAAACAAGATTATCTCCCCTGTTGTCACCAGGAAGTATGAAATACACGTGGAATATGGCTCCGTTTTCGGCTTGAAATATTTGTCACTAAAACGAACAACTCATTCAAAGATAAGAGATTCTAATCTGAAGGACAACGGATGGGTAAATAAATAATCGTACAAATTAAATCTTACAACGATATTATGCCTGAATCGGCCGTGGAAGAGCCAAAGAAAGATGTGATAGTCCGATTAATCCGCATATTTTATCGCTCACGCTGATAGCAGGATTCATGCTTTGCACCTTTCGCGTGACTTTTCACGGCACTTTCCCCCATATTTCCAACATCGAACATGTTTTGGCAAAACCTGCACTTCGCTCTGTGCAAAGACTCCTTGAGGCGCCATGCAGTCCCGGCAGTCCGGATGACTCGGCCACGAAGAATTAAAATGACAAAGGCGTGACATCATGTCATTCTTTACATTTCTCTCTCAGATTAATGATCGGAGGTTTCCGTGAATATCCGTCACCATGGGAGCTCAGTGACGGATGTCTCAATTCGATATTTGATTGGCCGAGAAGTTTTACTATATTTACTACGAAAGTTTATGAATGAATTGGCGCGTCAGTGAACTGGGGAATGCCCCGACAGTGATGACCGATCGTTGGAGTGAGCATTTGCCGACGGATGATTCGCAGCACAGTCATTCTATTGATTTTCCAGGACTTTCAAGGACACATACTATTTTTCCAGGACTTTCCAGTACTGGAAAGCATACTTTTATTTTTCCAGGACATTTAAGGACATTCCAGGACTGTGCGAACCTTGTTAGACATGACCAGTTGCAAGTGCCGCACAGTTGTGACCAGTGGGATGAAAATGGTATCATGTGGTCATTCAAACTGTCACCATCATAAGGTCATTCAAACTGTCACCATCATGTGATCATTCAATCTGTCACCATCATGTGGTCATTCAAACTGTCACCATGGCATCATGTGGTCATTCAATCTGTCACCATGGCAGCACATGATCATTCAAACTGTCACCATCATGTGGTCATTCAATCTGTCACCATCATGTGGTCATTCAAACTGTCATCATGGCATCATGTGGTCATTCAAACTGTCACCATCATGTGGTCATTCAATCTGTCACCATCATGTGGTCATTCAAACTGTCACCATGGCATCATGTGGTCATTCAAACTGTCACCATCATGTGATCATTCAATCTGTCACCATCATGTGGTCATTCAAACTGTCACCATGGCATCATGTGGTCATTCAATCTGTCACCATGGCAGCACATGATCATTCAAACTGTCACCATCATGTGGTCAGTCAATTCCCATCACCATCATGTGGTCATTCAAACTGTCATCATGGCATCATGTGGTCATTCAAACTGTCACCATCATGTGGTCATTCAATCTGTCACCATCATGTGATCATTCAATCTGTCACCATCATGTGGTCATTCAAACTGTCACCATGGCATAATGTGGTGATTCAAACTGTCACCATCATGTGGTCATTCAAACTGTTCCCGTGGCATCATGTGGTCATTCAAACTGTCACCATGGCATCAAGTGGTCATTCAAAGTGTCACCATCATGTGGTCATTCAATCTGTCACCATCATGTGGTCATTCAATCTATCACTATCATGTGGTCATTCAAACTGTCCCCGTGGCATCATGTGGTCATTCAATCTGTCACCATGGCATCATGTGGCCATCCAATCTGTCACCATCATGTGGTCATTCAAACTGTCACAATGGCATCATGTGGCCATCCAATCTGTCACCATCATGTGGCCATTCAATCTGTCACCATCATGTGGTCGTTCAAACTGTCATCATGGCATCATGTGGTCATTCAAACTGTCACCATGGCATAATGTGGTCATTCAAACTGTCACTATGGCATAATGTGGTCATTCAAACTGTCACCATGGCATAATGTGGTCATTCAAACTGTCACAATGGCATCAGGTGGTCATTCAAACTGTCACCATCATGTGGCCATTCAATCTGTCACCATCATGTGGCCATTCAATCTGTCACCATCATGTGGTCATTCAAACTCTCACCATGGCATCATGTGGTCATTCAAACTGTCATTCAAACTGTCACCATCATGTGGTCATTCAAACTGTCACCATCATGTGGTCATTCAATCTGTCACCATCATGTGGTCATTCAAACTGTCACCATGGTATCATGTGGTCATTCAATCTGTCACCATCATGTGGTCATTCAAACTCTCACCATGGCATCATGTGGTCATTCAAACTGTCACCATCATGTGGTCATTCAAACTGTCACCATCATGTGGTCATTCAATCTGTCACCATCATGTGGTCATTCAAACTGTCACCATGGCATAATGTGGTCATTCAAACTGTCACCATGGTATCATGTGGTCATTCAATCTGTCACCATCATGTGGTCATTCAAACTGTCACCATCATGTGGTCATTCAATCTGTCACCATCATGTGGTCATTCACACTGTCACCATGGCATAATGTGGTCATTCAAACTGTCACCATGGCATAATGTGGTCATTCAAATTGTCACAATGGCATCATGTGATCATTCAATCTGTCACATTGGCATCATGCAGTCATTCAGAAGCTGTCACCATCATTAACGAGTGCATTCAATGTCACCATGGCATAATGTGATCAGAACAGGCTGTCACCGCTGGCATAAAATGGCCAATTCATTCAATCTGTCACCATGTGGTCATTCAATCTGTCACCATCATGTGGTCATTCAATCTGTCACCATGGCATAATGTGGTCATTCAAACTGTCACCATGGCATAATGTGGTCATTCAAATTGTCACAATGGCATCATGTGATCATTCAATCTGTCACATTGGCATCATGCAGTCATTCAAACTGTCACCATCATGTGGTCATTCAATCTGTCACCATGGCATAATGTGGTCATTCAAACTGTCACCATGGCATCATGTGGTCATTCAATCTGTCACCATGTGGTCATTCAATCTGTCACCATCATGTGGTCATTCAATCTGTCACCATGGCATAATGTGGTCATTTAAACTGTCACCATCATGTGATCATTCAAACTGTCACCATCATGTGGTCATTCAAACTGTCACCATGGCATAATGTGGTCATTCAAACTGTCACCATCATGTGATCATTCAAACTGTCACCATCATGTGATCATTCAAACTGTCACCATCATGTGATCATTCAAACTGTCACCATCATGTGATCATTCAAACTGTCACCATGGCATAATGTGGTCATTCAAACTGTCACCATCATGTGGTCATTCAAACTGTCACCATCATGTGGTCATTCAATCTGTCACCATCATGTGGTCATTCAAACTGTCACCATGGCATAATGTGGTCATTCAAACTGTCACCATCATGTGGTCATTCAATCTGTCACCATCATGTGATCATTCAAACTGTCACCATCATGTGGTCATTCAAACTGTCACCATGGCATAATGTGGTCATTCAAACTGTCACCATCATGTGATCATTCAAACTGTCACCATCATGTGATCATTCAAACTGTCACCATCATGTGATCATTCAAACTGTCACCATCATGTGGTCATTCAAACTGTCACCATGGCATAATGTGGTCATTCAAACTGTCACCATCATGTGGCCATTCAATCTGTCACCATCATGTGGTCATTCAATCTGTCACCATGGCATAATGTGGTCATTCAAACTGTAACCATCATGTGATCATTCAAACTGTCACCATCATGTGGTCATTCAAACTGTCACCATCATGTGGTCATTCAATCTGTCACCATCATGTGGTCATCCAAACTGTCACCATCATGTGGCCATTCAATCTGTCACCATCATGTGGTCATTCAAACTGTCACCATCATGTGGTCATTCAATCTGTCACCATCATGTGGTCATTCACACTGTCACCATGGCATAATGTGGTCATTCAAACTGTCACCATGGCATAATGTGGTCATTCAAACTGTCACAATGGCATCATGTGATCATTCAATCTGTCACATTGGCATCATGTGGTCATTCAAACTGTCACCATCATGTGGTCATTCAATCTGTCACCATGGCATAATGTGGTCATTCAAACTGTCACCATGGCATCATCTGGTCATTCAATCTGTAACCATGTGGTCATTCAATCTGTCACCATCATGTGGTCATTCAATCTGTCACCATGGCATAATGTGGTCATTCAAACTGCCATCATCATGTGGTCATTCAAACTGTCACCATCATGTGATCATTCAAACTGTCACAATGGCATAATGTGGTCATTCAAACTATCACCATGGCATAATGTGGTCATTCAATCTGTCACCATCAAGTGGTCATTCAATCTGTCACCATGGCATAATGTGGTCATTCAAACTGTCACCATGGCATAATGTGGTCATTCAAACTGTCACCATGGCATCATGTGGTCATTCAATCTGTCAACATCATGTGGTCATTCAATCTGTCACCATGCCACAACGTGGTCATTCAAACTGTCACCATGGCATAATGTGGTCATTCAAACTGTCACCATCATGTGGTCATTCAATCGGTCACAATGGCATAATGTGGTCATTCAAAGTGTCACAATGGCATCATGTGGTCATTCAATCTGTCACCATCATGTGGTCATTCAAACTGTCACCATGGCATAATGTGGACATTCAAACTGTCACCATGGGATAATGTGGTCATTCAAACTGTCACAATGGCATCATGTGGTCATTCAAACTGTCACCATCATGTGGTCATTCAATCTGTCACCATCATGTGGTCATTCAAACTGTCACCATGGCATCATGTGGTCATTCAATCTGTTACCATCATGTGGTCATTCAAACTATCCCGTGGCGTCATGTGGTCATTCAAACTGTCACCATGGCATCATGTGGTCATTCAAACTGTCACCATCAATGTGGTTATTCAATCTGTCACCATCATGTGGTCATTCAAACTGTCATCATGGCATCATGTGGTCCTTCAAACTGTCACCATGGCATCATGTGGTCATTCAATCTGTCACCATCATGTGGTCATTCAAACTGTCACCATCATGTGGTCATTCAAACTGTCACCACGGCATCATGTGATCATTCAAACTGTCACCATCATGTGGTCATTCAAACTGTCCCCGTGGCATCATGTGGTAATTCAAACTGTCACCATGGCATCATGTGGTCATTCAAACTGTCACCATCAACGTGGTCATTCAATCTGTCACCATCATGTGGTCCTTCAAACTGTCATCATGGCATCATGTGGTCATTCAATCTGTCCCCATCATGTGGTCATTCAGAATGTCCCTGCGGCATCATGTGGTCATTCAAACTGTCACCATCATGTGGTCATTCAAACTGTCACCATCATGTGGTCATTCAAACTGTCACCATGGCATAATGTGGTCCTTCAAACTGTCACCATGGCATCATGTGGTCATTCAATCTGTCACCATCATGTGGTCATTCAAACTGTCCCCGTGGCATCATGTGGTCATTCAAACTGTCACCATGGCATCATGTGGTCATTCAAACTGTCACCATCAATGTGGTTATTCAATCTGTCACCATCATGTGGTCATTCAAACTGTCATCATGGCATCATGTGGTCATTCAAACGGTCACCATGGCATCATGTGGTCATTCAATCTGTCACCATCATGTGGTCATTCAAACTGTCACCATCATGTGGTCATTCAAACTGTCACCATCGCATCATGTGATCATTCAATCTGTCACCATCATGTGGTCATTCAAACTGTCCCAATGGCATCATGTGGTCATTCAAACTGTCACCATGGCATCATGTGGTCATTCAAACTGTCACCATCAACGTGGTCATTCAATCTGTCACCATCATATGGTCCTTCAAACTGTCATCATGTGGTCATTCAATTTGTCACCATCATGTGGTCATTCAGAATGTCCCCGTGGCATCATGTGGTCATTCAAACTGTCACCATCATGTGGTCATTCAAACTGTCATCATCATGTGGTCATTCAAACTGTCACCATCATGTGATCATTCAAATTGTCACAATGGCATCATGTGGTCATTCAATCCGTCACCATCATGTGGTCATTCAATCTGTCACCATCATATGGTCATTCAAACTGTCACCATCATATGGTCATTCAAACTGTCACCATGGCATCATGTGATCATTCAAACTGTCACCATCATGTGGTCATTCAAACTGTCCCAATGGCATCATGTGGTCATTCAAACTGTCACCATGGCATCATGTGGTCATTCAAACTGTCACCATCAACGTGGTCATTCAATCTGTCACCATCATGTGGTCCTTCATACTGTCATCATGGCATCATGTGGTCCTTCAATTTGTCACCATCATGTGGTCATTCAGAATGTCCCCGTGGCATCATGTGGTCATTCAAACTGTCACCATCATGTGGTCATTCATACTGTCATCATGGCATCATGTGGTCATTCAATTTGTCACCATCATGTGGTCCTTCATACTGTCATCATGGCATCATGTGGTCATTCAATTTGTCACCATCATGTGGTCATTCATACTGTCATCATGGCATCATGTGGTCATTCAATCTGTCACCATCATCTGGTCCTTCATACTGTCATCATGGCATCATGTGGTCATTCAATTTGTCACCATCATGTGGTCATTCAGAATGTCCCCGTGGCATCATGTGGTCATTCAAACTGTAACCATCATGTGGTCATTCAAACTGTCATCATCATGTGGTCATTCAAACTGTCACCATCATGTGATCATTCAAATTGTCACCATGGCATCATGTGGTCATTCAAACTGTCACCATCATGTGGTCATTCAATCTGTCACCATCATATGGTCATTCAAACTGTCAACATCATATGGTCATTCAAACTGTCACCATGGCATAATGTGGTCATTCAAACTGTCACCAAAATGTGGTCATTCAATCTGTCACCATCATATGGTCATTCAAACGGTCACCATCATGTGGTCATTCAAACTGTCACCATCATGTGGTCATTCAATCTGTCACCATCATATGGTCATTCAAACTGTCACCATCATATGGTCATTCAAACGGTCACCATCATGTGGTCATTCAAACGGTCACCATCATGTGGTCCTTCAAACTGTCACAATGGCATCATGTGGTCATTCAACTGGTCACCATCATGTGGTCATTCAATCTGTCACCATCATATGGTCATTCAAATGGTCACCATGGCATCATTTGATCATTCAAACTGTCACCATGGCATCATGTGGTCATTCAAACTGTCACCATCATGTGGTCATTCAAACTGTCACCGTCCATGACCAACAAGCTATTTGTGTAGCAGCAGATTTTCATCTTCAAAATAAATAAAATGGAAATCTGAGCTGTTAAAGTCCCCCGACTTTGAAACAAGAATTTGGCTTGGAACTTGGAAGCATAATATTCAGCCCCTGGATTGCAAAACAATCTCCAATGAGATCCTGTGACACGATACACAAATACAAAATATGTCCTGAAATGGAATTATTACCATCTATAGGCAGATCGGCATGAAATACAGTCTCAACAGAGTTCCTGGAACTAAGGTACCCACCTAACAAATTTTGAATAAATCCATTCAAGTTTTCAAAAATTATCGTCCAGAAATGAAATTTTAATTGACCCCCAGGTGGCGCCACCTATAGGTGAATCAGCATGAAAACAATCCTAAGCGAGATCTTCAGGAAAGGTACCCACATGCCAATTTGGAAAGAATCCATTCAGTTTTTCATAAGTTATTGTCCAGAAACGAAGTCAGACGGGCGTCGGGAGACAAATACTGTATATTTTATTGCCGGTTGCAAGCCATTGAAATCTTTGACTGTCTGCACACAAGAAATATTGAGCATTTTCTCCCATAAGAGAAAAAATCTTCAGTCACAACAAAATTTGCTTGTGACTGAAGGGCTCAAACGAAGCATATGTGATTCAAGAATTTATATATGTAATTTTAGCCTCCCAAGGTAGCAATACAGCATGGCTGGAGCTGTTCATCACATCACAGCATCGCGCCACCAGACTTACACAGATAGTACCTTCGCAATTGTTGGGAAAATCCTTCACAGGAGTACAAACTAGATTAGCAATTCCAGGCACAATGAACAGCAATCGTGCAGGGTTGAAAGAGGACCCGTCTCAGCATGCAGACGTTATCTTACAAATTTATCTCTGATTCAATCAAGTGAGACACGGAGAAAAAAGGAGGGAAAAAAATAAAATAAAAAGAGAAAAATCAATAGAAGAACGCATCAAACAGTTTCCTAGGAAGATAGGGCAAGAATTCAATGGCATAATGACAACTGTCGAATGAAAGTTTCATTCCCGCTCATATCTACGCCTAAATCTTCATTGAATTCTCTGTTTGAAGTGTCAACTCATAAACCTTGTCATCCAAATTAAACTGTCAGTCATGTCAGAAACAAGCTCACACTCATAGGAACATTAACAGCATCAAAACAGAAAACACAGAATTTCTCCTAATCATCTAATGTACATGTACTATCTAAAGGTGCAGTCCACTCCACTCTATGTATGCGTATATAAATTACATTATGGAGTATAACACGTTGCCTATGTAACATGGGAAATCTTTCGAGACTGATTCTCTTATCACTGTCGAGAACCTTAATTTTAGAATAGAAGTAAGAAAAAGATTGATATCTACCACAACACAACCATTTATTCATATTACCAGTCACTCCAAAGTGAAATTTCGAGCAAAAATTGGTGTCAGATTCATTGGATGGATGGCACAGAAGGGTCATAGATGATGCTTGCGGTATATAGCCCCGAAACTGCTAGCCAAAAGACAAGTTTATAAATGCCTTGGAGATGAACCTCAAGAATATTTCCAATCTCCATTTCAATTCCCAAGCCCACCCCCTCCTGGACATACAAGTAGGAGAGAAAAGGCTGAATTTATGTTACGATTTCACGTCACGTATAAAGTAACATTTTTATTCCTTTTTTGAAGTTTGCTCACTCAGCCAGACAAGAGGAAAAATATTCTACAACTACAACCTCATAAGTATACTAGAGTAGTATCCTACCTTCTATATGGGAAATGTTGCAACTCTTTTAATTCACTTGATTAGTTCACAGAGTTTGATTTGTACTCTGTCATGTAAGTAACGCAGAGAATTATGCATTTTTCCTATTTTCTTCTTCTGATTAAAAATCATCTGATTTGATTCGGAAGATTTACCCAACTGATGGTACCGTATATATTCATGGTACATGTATGAGAGTTAACAACGACACAATAGACATATTTTTGAGGAATATTTTTTTTAAGTGTGCTCTAATACTTAATTAAGCAACACTAATTAACAAAGAGGTGTCACGTAAGTAACATATGACATAATGAAATGTTATGGTGAGGATATTCCAGTAGTCCACATTGCTTCTCTGGATGTACCTGAAGACATTTTTGTAGACAGTAGAATTTAATGTGTGTTGTACATTGTGAGAATGAATTTATCCAATGAAATGCTGAATCTATAGGCCCTACTCGATCATGAGAAAGTGTTACCAGGGATAACAATGTAACGTTGAAAGCATGAATTAAAATCTTTATATTATTGTATCATGCTTATTAATTTTCAGCCTCTTTATTGCAATGTGCAATAAACAAGCATCTTTATTGCAATGTGCAATAAACAGACAGCTCCACCTGTTGCGGTACTGCAATGCACATGCACAAGTACATGGTCACCTGTGACCAAGATGACTGTCACCAATGTCAACAAGAGATGATGAGGATAATGCAAGTGACCAAAGTTATATCACTTGTAGCTGATATTCATGCTGTTCATATATGTGTTTTTTTGCCTGTATTCAGTATATCCAGAGGATACACAATCAACATGATCAAAGTGGAGCCCTTAATGATGAGCTTCTTACTACATCATACATGATGTAGTACCTATAATAATCTCATGATGGACGTAGAACTGGAACAAGATGACTTTACATCGTGGTTTTTTTTGCATTTTATTACATTCTACATCTCATGCATTAAGAGAACATGCGCCAAGAGATTAGAAAACAATCCAGGCTATGGACTTCAGGAAAGTCTGAGAATTTTTGAATTACTGAGTCAATATGATGAAGAAAGGGCTACAGATACATGTACATACAGAAAGCAAAGTGGATTGGAAAATCATCACCATTAACATTTGCAGTATTGTAATACCAGCCACTAAGAAAAATGCAAAAAACATGGTTAGTGTGTGGTTCTTAAATCACATACTAAAGAATCTATATCATATTGTGGAGATTTCCACCATCAGATTTAGTGATCTGAAGGCAATTTTTAATCAGAAGAAAAGGGCTTCTGTGTTACGAATGTGAACGAGCACAAATCTAGCTCTGTCAACAAATAAAGTGAATGAAAGATGTAACATGTTCCATACAGAAGGTGCATGTAGGATACTATAATATATCTATGATGTTGTACCTGTAAAGTTTTTTTGCCTTTTGTCTGGCTGAGTGAACAAAATGAATAAAAATATTACATGAAGTGAAATCCCCAGATAATCTGATAAACATTTGTGAATTAACTAATAAATTTGAATTCAGTTCCGGGTCCCATACTTCACCTGTTTTGTTCACCTCATATATACCATAAACAAGTACAGTTTGTGATACTCTGTCAGAATTCAGCAATTCCAGGGCATTCTGTTTGAGCTGTCACTCAAATATGTGTTAAATGACTCTTTTCAGTAGTTCATGTTCCCAGATATTATTGTATCTTTTTATTAACCTTGAAGGACAGTCAGTTTGGAACTTGGTTTGGATCATAATGCTTATAATACTTATGTTTACTTACGTGACAAAACCTGTTACTTACGTGACATGACTTACGTGACAACTGATTTTAAGTCATGTATCCTTGATTGTTGAAAACTTATCTCAGTTATCTATCCTACAGATTTCCTATTTGAAACAAACTAGCTTTAGAAATGTAGTTAAATTTTGTCTGATTTGCTCTCCCTTTCCCATGGCTAAAATTTTCAACAAATCTGTCACGTAAATAACAAATGAAATTTCTTAAAATATTACTATGTTTTTGAGAAATGGAATAAGAGGTGTACATTTTTCTAATACATATTGTCAAACCATTCCTTTCTCATGATGATGGACATAAACTTTAACACATAAGTCTGATTATTTGTCAGTTTTGATCTATTTACAAAAATAATGTGAAAATGCTAATTTTGAGTCCAGAATTTTCACCCGTCGTTAAGCCTCCAAAAATTAACCCGAAACTACTCTACCTGAAAAACAAGTATCTAGCATGATGCTTGGGATACTGACTCAATTTATCATACATAGGTACCAATTTTTTTTTTGTGAAAAATTGGCTCTCTGTTGTGAAATGGCGTGATGTGATTTGACAAATGTATGGTGACCCAGCACTTAAAAACGAACAGGATCTACTCCCCCAATGGTACCAATATGTTCTCTGTTAATTGTACATGTCTCGCATTACATGTGTAATGCTGAAGTAAAGTGAGTGAGTGAGTCAAGTTTAACGAGTCACTTTCAACAATATTTCAGTCATATCCTGATGAACCAAGAAGGCACCACCCAGCCATGCTGAAGTTAACGCTTTCCCTCTTAGACTTGTGGGGAATTTTCTCTATCTGACCCATAATAGATTTGTAATGGCGTAGGTCTTCAACTCATGGACACATTTCAATTTTCATACTTCTCCAGCGATGTAAAATATCCCGTTTTATGTCCCATGTCATGTGGAGAAATATTTACCAATGGTCTCCCACAGACCCATTCTCGTAATTTGTTCACGTTTTATACCAATATCAGCAACATTTATTCTAAAAATAAGTAATCTTGCGAGAAAATGTGTTGTATTTGCTTCCCGTCTGTTGGAAATCACGAAAAAAAGCGAAGTAATTGTCGCATTTTAGCTGCGTTTTGCAGCGTTCTGTTGTTGTTCCGCTGCCATTCCTAGGTTGTCGTATACCATTCTAAAGCTAATTCTTCGTAGATTCGGGATTTGACAGGGACATAACGAGATGGCAGGTTTTGAACGAGCTAAAACTGGAAAATCCCATATACTTCCTTTAAGGAGAATGAAGACGGTAACCTATATTTAGGGTTTATACTTGGTGTAAGAACGCACAAGACAAAGCCTACAAATTACAATAGCCTGTCTGAGCTCAACAATGCGTCTAGACGTGACCCTTTTCAGCTGCACAAAAGCCTCAACAAAAGCCTCAACAATGCGTTCTTACACCAAGTATCGACCATATTTAGAAGGTGAAAATAAAACAGCATCACTGATTGGCCAAGGCTGACAAACTTTTTCATCACGCCCGGCGTGATTGGAGTACACTGTTTGTTTGCGTGTGGTCGCCATGGCCACTGCAGCGTCAGCAAAAGCCAAAAAATAATGGCGCATTAACATTTTATAACGGAGATGAACAGGTCCCGGGAAATTATGTAAAATAAACTCAGATAGGCAGATTTGACGAGTTGGTCATCAAGGTTAGATACTTCGGTAGTTTGTGCCCGCGTTACGTAAAATATTCAGGAATTTGGAAGTAGATTTGACTATTTTTCGCAGGTTTGTCTTGGAGCACACACAATAAATTTGTTGTCAAAACGCGCATTTTCCATCGATTATTTCTGTTTCTCTCTCGATTTCATTTTACCCTTACCATAAAACATACCAACAGTCCATATAGTCAGATTTATTGAAATTTTGGCTTTCTGAAAACGTATAGTTTTAATTAGGTTTTACTCAAAGTAAACGCCAAAAATTGCAAGAATAATCGACCACATGGGAACTCAAGTGAGTCGTCAAAATCCGTCTTCATGAGTTAGGCGAACACTCATCAAAACACGCTACATGAGGATCTACACAAGTCGTCAAAACACGCTTATATGAGGGAAAGAGTTAAGGGATGAACACCAGCAGCATATGACAGATCTATATTGGGGGAGAAAACACAGGTCTCACTAGAGTGAATCCCATTTTATAACTCTGTTTTGATAAGGAACAAGTGTGGATTTATTGTCACATCAGCATATGATGAACACATTGACAGCCTTCTCTGCTATCTAGAAGAGGTACTATCGAAGCAGAACACATCAGTAGACTTCTCTGCTATCTACAAGAGACACTATCATAACAACACATCAGTAGACTTCCCTGCTATCTAGAAGAGATACTATCATAAAAGATCACATCAGTAGACTTCTCTGCTATCGAGAAGAGACTATCATAACACTACATATCAGTAGACTTCTCTGCTATCTAGAAGAGACTATCATAACAGTACACATCAATAGACTTCTCTGCTATCTAGAAGAGACTATCATAACAGTACACATCAGTAGACTTCTCTGCTATCTAGAAGAGACTATCATAACAGAATACATCAGTAGACTTCTCTGCTATCTACAAGAGACTATCATAACAGTACACATCAGTAGACTTCTCTTCTATCTAGAAGAGACTATCATAACAGTACACATCAGTAGACTTCTCTGCTATCTAGAAGAGACTATCATAACAGTACACATCAATAGACTTCTCTGCTATCTAGAAGAGACTATCATAACAGAACACATCAGTAGACTTCTCTGCTATCTAGAAGAGACTATCATAACACAACACATCAGTACACTTCTCTGCTATCTAGAAGAGACTATCATAACAGAACACATCAGTACACTTCCCTGCTTTCTAGAAGAGACTATCATAACAGAACACATCAGTAGACTTCTCTGCTATCTAGAAGAGACTATCCTAACAGAACACATCAGTAGACTTCTCTGCTATCTAGAAGAGACTATCATAACAGTACACATCAGTAGACTTCTCTGCTATCTAGAAGAGACTATCATAACAGTACACATCAGTAGACTTCTCTGCTATCTAGAAGAGACTATCATAACAGTACACATCAATAGACTTCTCTGCTATCTAGAAGAGACTATCATAACAGAACACATCAGTAGACTTCTCTGCTATCTAGAAGAGACTATCATAACAGAACACATCAGTACACTTCTCTGCTATCTAGAAGAGACTATCATAACAGAACACATCAGTACACTTCTCTGCTATCTACAAGAGACTATCATAACAGAACACATCAGTAGACTTCTCTGCTATCTAGAAGAGACTATCATAACAGAACACATCAGTAGACTTCTCTGCTATCTAGAAGAGACTATCATAACAGTACCAGTAGACTTCTCTGCTATCTAGAAGAGACACTCTCATAACAGTACACATCAATAGACTTCTCTGCTATCTAGAAGAGACTATCATAACAGAACACATCAGTACACTTCTCTGCTATCTAGAAGAGACTATCATAACAGAACACATCAGTACACTTCTCTGCTATCTAGAAGAGACTATCATAACAGAACACATCAGTAGACTTCTCTGCTATCTAGAAGAGACTATCATAATAGTACACATCAGTCGACTTCTCTGCTATCTAGAAGAGACTATCATAACAGTACACATCAGTAGACTTCTCTGCTATCTAGAAGAGACTATCATAACAGTACACATCAATAGACTTCTCTGCTATCTAGAAGAGACTATCATAACAGTACACATCAGTAGACTTCTCTGCTATCTAGAAGAGACTATCATAACAGTACACATCAGTAGACTTCTCTGCTATCTAGAAGAGACTATCATAACAGTACACATCAGTACACTTCTCTACTATCGAGAAGAGACTATCATAACAGAACACATCAGTAGACTTCTCTGCTATCTAGAAGAGACTATCATAACAGTACACATCAGTACACTTCTCTGCTATCGAGAAGAGACTATCATAACAGAACACATCAGTAGACTTCTCTGCTATCTAGAAGAGACACTCTCATAACAGTACACATCAATAGACTTCTCTGCTATCTAGAAGAGACTATCATAACAGAACACATCAATAGACTTCTCTGCTATCTAGAAGAGACTATCATAACAGTACACATCAGTAGACTTCTCTGCTATCTAGAAGAGACTATCATAACAGAACACATCAGTAGACTTCTCTGCTATCTAGAAGAGACTATCATAACAGTACACATCAATAGACTTCTCCGCTATCTAGAAGAGACTATCATAACAGAACACATCAGTAGACTTCTCTGTTATCTAGAAGAGACTATCATAACAGAACACATCAGTAGACTTCTCTGTTATCTAGAAGAGACTATCATAACAGTACACATCAGTAGACTTCTCTGTTATCTAGAAGAGACTATCATAACAGTACACATCAGTAGACTTCTCTGCTATCTAGAAGAGACTATCATAACAGAACACATCAGTAGACTTCTCTGCTATCTAGAAGAGACTATCATAACAGTACACATCAATAGACTTCTCTGCTATCTAGAAGAGACTATCATAACAGTACACATCAGTAGACTTCTCTGCTATCTAGAAGAGACTATCATAATAGTACACATCAGTAGACTTCTCTGCTATCTAGAAGAGACTATCATAACAGTACACATCAGTAGACTTCTCTGCTATCTAGAAGAGACACTCTCATAACAGTACACATCAATAGACTTCTCTGCTATCTAGGAGACTATCATAACAGAACACATCAGTAGACTTCTCTGCTATCTAGAAGAGACTATCATAACAGTACACATCAATAGACTTCTCTGCTATCTAGAAGAGACTATCATAACAGTACACATCAGTAGACTTCTCTGCTATCTAGAAGAGACTATCATAATAGTACACATCAGTAGACTTCTCTGCTATCTAGAAGAGACTATCATAACAGTACACATCAGTAGACTTCTCTGCTATCTAGAAGAGACTATCATAACAGTACACATCAATAGACTTCTCTGCTATCGAGAAGAGATTATCATAACAGTACACATCAGTAGACTTCTCTGCTATCTAGAAGAGACTATCATAACAGAACACATCAGTAGACTTCTCTGCTATCTAGAAGAGACTATCATAACAGTACACATCAGTAGACTTCTCTGCTATCTAGAAGAGACTATCATAACAGAACACATCAGTAGACTTCTCTGCTATCTAGAAGAGACTATCATAACAGTACACATCAATAGACTTCTCTGCTATCTAGAAGAGACTATCATAACGGTACACATCAGTAGACTTCTCTGCTATCTAGAAGAGACTATCATAACAGAACACATCAGTAGACTTCTCTGCTATCTAGAAGAGACTATCATAACAGAACACATCAGTAGACTTCTCTGCTATCTAGAAGAGACTATCATAACAGTACACATCAGTCGACTTCTCTGCTATCTAGAAGAGACTATCATAACAGTACACATCAATAGACTTCTCTGCTATCTAGAAGAGACTATCATAACAGAACACATCAGTAGACTTCTCTGCTAATTAGAAGAGACTATCATAACACTACATATCAGTAGACTTCTCTGCTATCTAGAAGAGACTATCATAACAGTACACATCAGTAGACTTCTCTGCTATCTAGAAGAGACCATCATAACACTACATATCAGTAGACTTCTCTGCTATCTAGAAGAAACTATCATAACACTACATATCAGTAGACTTCTCTGCTATCTAGAAGAGACTATCACAACAGAACACATCAGTAGACTTCTCTGCTATCTAGAAGAGACACTATCATAACAGAAAACATCAGTAGATTTCTATGCTATCTAGAAGACACTATCATAACAGAAAACATCAGTAGACTTCTCTGCTATCTAGAAGAGACACTATCATAACAATTACAAGCGTCTAGTCCGTCATTCATAATCCAGCCGTCGTCCATTAGAGAATATCCGCGTCCATAATCCAAAGACCTATTCCATTTTCCATATAACAGTATTAGCACCAAATTCAAAAAAACAATCATAGTATACAAAAACATAGGCTTGTTTCCTGCAAGAGAGAAGCGGTCAACACATCAGTAGACTTCTCTGCTATCTAGAAGAGACACTATCATAACAAAACACATCAGTAGACTTCTCTGCTATCTAGAAGAGATACTATCACAACAAAACACATCAGTAGACTTCTCTGCTATCTAGAAGAGACTATCATAACAGAACACATCAGTAGACTCCTCTGTTATCTAGAAGAGACACTCTCATAACAGAACACATCAGTAGACTTCTCTGCTATCTAGAAGAGACACTGTCATAACAGAACACATCAGTAGACTTCTCTGTTATCTAGAAGACACCATCATAACAGAAAACATCAGTAGATTTCTATGCTATCTAGAAGAGACACTATCATAACAGAACACATCAGTAGACTTCTCTGTTATCTAGAAGAGACATCATAACAGAAAACATCAGTAGACTTCTCTGCTATCTAGAAGAGACACCATCATAACAGAAAACATCAGTAGACTTCTCTGTTATCTAGAAGAGACACCATCATAACAGAAAACATCAGTAGACTTCTCTGTTATCTAGAAGAGACACCATCATAACAGAAAACATCAGCAGACTTCTCTGTTATCTAGAAGAGACACCATCATAACAGAAAACATCAGTAGACTTCTCTGCTATCTAGAAGAGACACCATCATAACAGAAAACATCAGTAGACTTCTGTTATCTAGAAGAGACACCATCATAACAGAAAACATCAGTAGACTTCTCTGTTATCTAGAAGAGACACCATCATAACAGAAAACATCAGCAGACTTCTCTGTTATCTAGAAGAGACACCATAACAGAAAACATCAGTAGACTTCTCTGCTATCTAGAAGAGATACTACAATGTATCATAACAGAACATACCAGTAGACTTCTCTGCTATCTAGAAGAGACAGTATCATAACAGAAAACATCTTTAGCCTTCTCTGCTATCTAGAATAGATAGTATTATAACAGAAAACATTAGTATCATAACAGAAAACATCTTTAGCCTTCTCCACTATCTAGAAGAGACAGCGTCACAACAGAACACATCAGTATAGCCTTCTCTGCTATCTAGAAGAGACAGTATCATAAGAGAAAAGCTGTAACAATACAGCAAACAGAAAAGAATGATTCAGCGAGTGAGTGAATATGATTTACCATCGCTTTCAACTATTTTTCAGTCGTATCACAATGTTGGGCCCTATTCCTTTTCACACCCGAGAACCCCACGGGCAGTGTCCTATTCCTTTTTACACCCGGGAACTCCACTGGTGCCTCAGTTAACCATCTTGCTAGCTCTTATGACAAGCTGTCTGAGGGGCTGAGGCCTATTCTTGCGATTGATACAGAAAAGATATGGTATGGGAAACCTTCACTAAAGGTGAACTGCAAAGCTTTTAATTTTATCTAAAATGTTGCTTATATACATCTTGTCTTATGTGACATAACTTTTATACGTTTTTGGGGCAAATATATTTTGCAAAATTGTACTAATAACAATATTTAAGTTATCCTGTTATAAATCCGTCTTGAAAACTTGCATCGCTTGTCTCTCTTGGTTTGTAGAACATTATAACGTTATAGCGGTCTCCTTCATTCAAGTTTTATTTAAATGTGACGTCATGCTACGTCGGATGAATGAGCGAGGACCACTATAACGTCTTGACATTCCAAAAACAACAGGAGACAAGCGATGATGTTCTGGCTCTCGTTTTCTGGTTGTATAAGTTTTGACTTCTCATATACCCAAAATAAAACAATAACCCACAAAACTATTACCAAACATATTTGTAACAACTATAGAACTTCTTGTTTTATGACATTTTAACAGAACATTGGAAAGCTTTTCAGTTCACCTTTAATATGTCTATGTACCTGATCAATGCCACCAATGAGACAATCCAGATGGCAGTGACTATTCATAGTAATACTAACATGTACCTCACATCAGTTAGGGGAGTTTGCTCATAGCCATGTATACAAATATACCTGTGATACATTTAAGTGTATGAATGTCCAATCATAGGACAGTGCCTGATCCAGAGATTTACTTTTGGCGCCCATGTGAGGGAATACAGTGACAAAGTCCAAGGCATCCATGCAGGGGCAAGAGGAAGGAGGGTTGAGAGCAAAGAACTCTACATTGGAATGAGAGTGACCGAGAGAGCATGCGAGGAAGGATCTCAAGATAAATGTTAACGTTGAAATCATGAGGAGTCCGTACCTTGTTCCACTGATCTATCTTGGATTAGTTTTCATTTATTAAAAAGTATATATTTTTTCTCAAGTCATCAGCACCCAAGTCATCATAACGAGTTCTATTATAACTACGTAGTCCGGATCAGGCCCTGATATGTCAGCCAGTCAATGAATGTCTTAGGATGTCTACAGTAGAGTGGTGTGACAAACCATCACCGAGGTATTTAGTTAGGCCCGGAGAAACATGGCCATTCCCACATTTCTTGCAATTTACAGAGTGAGAGTGAGAGACAGTCATCAACTATTACTCATGTATAAATCTGTTTTGACAAGCACACATTTTCTCTGATTGAATCGGGCTGAATAGATAAAGCATATCCCCAGAGATTCCAGTAATGGCTACCAATTCAGCACAATATACATTCTTCTTGAAATAATACTTAATGCTTCGGAAGAGCTTCAATAAAGCTACATACCAGTTGAAGACTAAATCACCTACCACTGATGCCCTGGTTACTGACAACTAGCCATTGGTCAGCTAGAATGAATAATGTAATCAGCCACTGGTTTCAACAAATGCTGTCATCCGTCACTACAGCAAAAGGGAGGGGTTAACTCTCGAAGTTGCAATGCCCGTTTAAAATAATAAAAAAAAAAGAATTAAAAAAAATATATAATTAAATTGTGTCAGTGTGACAGTACCAATCAGATTCCTCAATTCAATATTTTTAATGTGTAAATTGCCCGCCTCCGCCTCCCCCCCCCCCCCTCTCTCTCACAAACTCTGGCAGCACTATTTCTACTGTTAATTTTAAAATAATGCTTATTCAGGGCCTCGAGAGGAGTTGTGTTGCTTCGGCAATGTTGGTGCCCACCTCGAAGGGCCCTCAGTGAAGGTTCTTCACCAATTATTAGGCTACAGAGCCCAAAAATTCAAAATATCATACTCTGGGATGTCACCTTACTTTGGTTAATGATTTATCCCTTCTGCTTGGTGCCATGAGTGATTATTCCAAGTGGTCGAGACTGTCACATCATAAGGACACAATTCATCATGCAGTCTAATGATATGTATCCCAATTTATGCTGAATATTATTTCAGGTGACATACATTGTAAACAAGGCCTACATGTAGGAATATTTGGAAAGGCGTCCATCTACCATTGCTCGAAATATCGATACTTCGATAACTTCGCACCAGGCCAAACAATCTAAAGATAGTCCTGTGAGATATAGAGATTGGAGACAGTGTTGTTTACACCGTCTTAAACCAGCCATTGGAAAACCACTTAGCTGATTGAAGAGGGGAGGTGGCGGTGTACATCAATGACTATCAATCCCAGTTTAATGTTCACAATAGGCCTTGTAAACATCTAATCAGAAAATGTCATTAGGATAGGGGTGACCAGAACATTTTGTTCAATACACCCAGGCTTCTAGACATGTTAGGGATGCTGCTCCAGGAATCTCCTCAGTAACCTCTCTGAAATACCACAAGAAAATCTCACCACTGACAATAACTTATTCCACCCACTCTCAACTTGAAACCACTTAATTCAATTTCGCCACGTTAATGATTTTGTTGTTAAGCAGTAAAATTCACTGTGTGCTAACAATGCTAGGAAACAAGTCAGATTAGATTCAGCACGGAATCCTGCCATGACGACATCCAAGTTATCTCAAGACTTAATCATGTACATGTACCTTACCAGCATAGTATTAGCCAGCAATGCGTCTCCCCGTCTTTGAGACGGGCAGTTTCTAAATTTGACATTGAGACGGGCATCATCGAAATGATACAGGTAGCATGTTTTTGTCAATATAAATCATTATACTTAAGACGGGTTACTTTGAACCTAAAAGGTGCGTGGACCCCTCAGCCTGTTTTTATTAGTCAAGTAGGATCAGGGCTGCATCTAGAGTCAATTTAGTTTCGGAAAACGTATGGGCACCCAAAACTCATATGAAACAAAAATCGAAAGCGTTGTTGTTGTTGTTGTTGTTATTCAATTTGAAAGGATTTCTGAAGGAAATATTCCTAGAAAAAGCATAGCTGGGTATTGAATTTCATGTTAATAAACCTCTGTTTTGTGATTGATCACAGGCTTTGCGCTGAAATTCACTAAAAAAAATTGGACCCTCAATAATGAATTACGAAAAGGAATTGGGAGTTTGGGATCGAAACATGCAAAAAATCCCTGGATACAGCCTTGTGTATACAGTTTGTGTGATTTCTGTACCGTATATAATAACTTTGTTTTCACGTGAGTGGTGTGCTGGGATTACAGCATGCAAGAAAGTCTAGCTTTATCAGTGGCAATTTATGCATTGCACAAGTGTGATAAGTTAATGGCATAGAAACACAATGATTGATACAAACCCACCATTATCATTATTAGGGGGGGGGTGCAGCATAAGCTCCAGGTATGCAAACTGGTTCAAAATTGCCCAGACTCAGGCTAACAAGGGGTATGTGTAACCCGGCAGCTCGCCGTTTTGGGTTTTGTCAATAACATGCAGCTTCGCATAAAGATCGAGCCCTTCAGGTTGCACATCACTGGCAATGACAATACATATTGTTATAAAAATTTGACTTCTTTGTCAGTGATGTTGAAGTTGGATTGAAAGATGAACTATATTATAAAACTTGAAATAAAGATTACCTTTTTTCCAAAAGTAAGCTTATACATGTCATTATGAATACATGTACAATTGAAATTTGGTCTGACATGTGGGTGTGAAATGCCTGGACAAATATGGTTCGTGCAAAAGCTTTAGGTTAAATCATGATGAGGAATGGGTTTCGATACCAAAATTGAAGGAAATGGTGTCCTTCATTAAAGGCGACACAAAATTCCAAACGACCAGGGGCTCGGTACTGCGGGATTCCCCCCACCGGTTATTTAATATTGTACTTCTGAAATGAAATAATGTCATTAAACTATTAGTAATTACTATAAAGGAATATATTGTAGTTGATTTGACGTGTTTGTGTATATACAATGTACACTGCATCTCCTACCTAATAGGTTAGTATCACATATAAGAGATACAAAATTAGAAATTGAAATATGAGGGTATGGGGTCGGGCGAAGTGTAAGTTAGGAGATAGAGGGTGGGCATCGGTGCCCCAGGGGTGGGGACATGCTCCCCGAGGGTAGTGGATGGGTTGAATAAGTGTAGCATAATGTAAGCTCCTGGACTTTCCGAGTCCAAAAGAAGTCAAAATTATTCCAAGTCCAGCCTAAACAAAAAACATTAACCCAGAAAGTCTAGCCTAAACAAAAAACATTAACCCAGAAAACTTTCAGAGTCCAAAAGAAGTCAAAATTATTCCAAGTCCAGCCTAAACAAAAAACATTAACCCAGAAAGTCCAGCCTAAACAAAAAAGATTAACCCAGAAAACTTTCAGAGTCCAAAAGAAGTCAAAATTATTCTAAGTCCAGCCTAAACATAAAAACTTAACCGGACACCGACACCAACACCAACACCGCCACTTTCCCCCTCTCTCTTTCTCCCAATACCTCGCCTACTTCGTATACGGCGAGCTAATA
Organism: Hanleya hanleyi; assembly: GCA_036873755.1. Taxonomy (NCBI): domain Eukaryota; kingdom Metazoa; phylum Mollusca; class Polyplacophora; order Lepidopleurida; family Hanleyidae; genus Hanleya; species Hanleya hanleyi. Next base: position 36,361 of record JAVTVY010016631.1, read on the forward strand.
ACAAGGGTTATGTGTAACCCGGCAGCTCGCCGTTTTGGGTTTTGTCAATAACATGCAGCTTCACATAAAGATCGAGCCCTTCAGGTTGCACATCACTGGCAATGACAATACATATTGTTATAAAAATTTGACTTCTTTGTCAGTGATGTTGAAGTTGGATTGAAAGATGAACTATATTATAAAACTTGAAATAAAGATTACCTTTTTTCCAAAAGTAAGCTTATACATGTCATTATGAATACATGTACAATTGAAATTTGGTCTGAGATGTGGGTGTGAAATGCCTGGACAAATATGGTTCGTGCAAAAGCTTTAGGTTAAATCATGATGAGGAATGGGATTCGATACCAAAATTGAAGGAAATGGTGTTCTTCATTAAAGGCGACACAAAATTCCAAACCACCAGGGGTTAATATTTAATATTGTACTTCTGAAATGAAACACAGGAAGGAAGCAATCAGAGATTGCTCAATTGTATACCCCCCCTTCCGCTTTAATCCGACACTGCCCCGCCATTGTTCTGTTCTTTATTGGTTGGTGGCCTAATTTGGATAATTATAAAAATTCTGTTTCAGTAACTTTTTTTGCCATGCCTCACATAATACATATTCCAAGTATCAACCAACAAGTGATAATACGATGTTTCGATGCAAGATGGTCGCCAGGGCTTCGCCAAATCCGAAAATGTGACCTGGTTATGAGACCTACATTCCTTGGGAGTATATTGTGGTGAAATTATGAAGCGATCGGTGAACTTTGAATTTTGCACCCAATTCACTCTTTTTGGAGCAATTTCATACTTCAGGACCTACATGTACATGTATGTTGTCTGCTTTGGAATGTAGAATAACATATAATATAGCCATTTTCCTGGTCCAAATCGGTTATGGACTGAGATCCAGTCTGGACAAATAAATATATCCCATTCACTTAGGTTTGATAAACAAAGGGCCATAACTCTTGAAAATATAACCGAAAGCAGAGAAACTTCACGCTGCACACCTATGGGTCACTGACCACATATCATGCAAATTTCATACTTGTCCATACAATATTACCCGAGATCCAGCCCTACAAGACCCAATTCCCGAAGATTTGATGAAAAAAGGGCCATAACTCTTGAAAATATATGCGAAATGTGGAGAAACTTCACGCTGCACAACTATAGGGCACTAACCACATATCCTGCAAATTTCATAATTGTCCATACAATATTAACCGAGATCCAGCCCGGACAAGTCCCAATTCACAAAGATTTGAAAAAAAGGGCCATAACTCTTGAAAATATATGCGAAACGCGGAGAAACTTTACGCTGCACAACCGTGGGACACTGACCACATATCATGCAAATTTCATAATTGTCCATACAATATTAACCAAGATCCAGCCCGGACAAGTCCCATTCACAGAGATTTCAGAAAAAGGGCCATAACTCTTGAAAATTATACCGGAACTCGGAAAAAACTCTACGCTGCACAACTACGAGGCACTGACCACATTCCATGCGAGTTTCAATCCTGTCCATCAAATATTAACCGAGATATTGCGCGGACAAAAAATTCGGACGGACAGACGGACGCCTCGACAGACGGACGGACGGACAAAGCGATCGCTATATGTCCCCCTCTAGTTAGAGGGGGGGAGGGTAGAGGGGGGGGCATAATTAAAAATTAACAGGGGTTCGGTACTGCGGGATTCCCCCGCTAGTTATTTTGATATTGTACTTCTGAAATAAAATAATGTCACCAAACTATTAGTAAATACTATAAAGGAATATACGGTACTGTATGTGATTTGGTATGTACATGTATGACTGTATATACAATGTACACTGCATCTCATGCCTAATAACAGGTTAGTATCACATATAAGAGATATAAATTAGAAATTGAAATATGAGGGTATGGAGTTGGGCAATGCATTGAATGAGTGTAGCATGATGTAAGCTTCAGGAAAATGTGAGGATATGGGATCGGGCGAAGCTTAGTTTAGGTGATGGATGGTGGGGCACAGTGCCCCGAGGGTGTGGACATGCTTCCATGGGTAGCGCATGGTTGAATAAGTGTAGGATCATGTAAGCTGTAGGAAAATATGATGGTATGGGGTCGGGCAATGCTTAGTTTAGCTCCCGGGGTTAGTGGATGGGTTGAATAAGTGTACAGGATGATCTGAGCTCCCAAACTATATGAGAGTATGGGATCGGGCAAAGCTTACTTTAGGAGATATGGGGTGGGACTCGGTGCCCCAGGGATGGGGACCTGCTCCCCAAGGGTAGTGGATGGGTTGAATAAGTGTAGCATGATGTAAGCTCCTGGACTTTCAGAGTCCAAAAGAAGTCAAAATTATTCAAGGTCCAGCCTAAACAAAAAAGATTAACCCATAAACAAAAAAGATTAACCCAGAAAACTTTCTAAGTCCAGCCTAAACATAACAAGAGCCCAAGGGGCTTCAATATACGCCCGTATATCTGGAATTACATTGGTCCAAATTTCAAGTTTGTTTAATAGCCTTGATTCCAATTGGTAGCTAGCAATCCAGAGAAAGGTCTACAATTTTGTGCTTCTGAGAATGTAACATATATCACATCTTATATTGAATGATAAACTAAAATGAGCTTAACTCTTGAACTAGTTGACCTTGGATCAAGAGCCGAGAGCTCACATATCCCACACAGAAATCGACAATTGTCAAACACAAGAAAATAGTAGTTTTCCTGCAAATGGATTTCTTTCAGACGAGAGAATTTTTAATGAAGGAAGAAGAAAGTGATGAAGTAAACCTTTGTTCTTAATAAACAGGTATGAAGTTCATAAAGGACCCCTCTCCCCGTTAAATTAGTAAACGTATGGTTTATAGTTCACAACAGTTTAACTAAATGTAGCCGTTTCAACACGGGAGACAACTCCACGGGACAAATGCCATATACATGTAGGGGAGAGAACTCTAAATATTCCAACCTAACACATATATTCAGCTAAACATGATTCAGTTTTTGGGGCCTGTGACCTTGACCTTTGACCGATTGATGTATGGCTCCTCTTTGCCATGTGAGTAAGGTATACTCAAAGTTTGGTACCAATCCATACCTTGAAACTAGAGTTATCGCATGGACAACAAATGTTAATGGATGAATGGATAGAACGCAACATAGCATTACATGACCTCGCCTTCGACAGGCATATGAAAATGTGACGTGTAATGATTTCCTGATTTTGAGGTCACAGTGACATTGACCTTTGACCTTGACCTAAATTTTGGTACACGACACATCGTCTTCCCTCAATGTATCAATGGGCACAAAAAAAATCATGATTTTTATAAATCTCATGATTTTGGGGGTCACAGTGACCTTGACGTACGGCCTTGACCTACATTTTGGTACATGACACATCACGTCCCCCTAATGTATCCACTGACACCAAAAAAAAACACTTTTCAAAGATTTCTTGATTCTGGAGTCACAGTGACCTTGACTATTGACCTTGACCTAAATTTTGGTACATGATAAACCATCTCCCCGTAATTTCTCAATGGACTCACAAAATCACGATTTTTAACAATTTCACGATTTTGGGGTCACAGTGACCTTGACCTACATTTTGGTGTGTGACACATCATGTCCCCCTAATGTATCTACTGACACAAAAAAATGTTATTTTTAATAATTTCCTGATTTTGGGGTCACAGTGACCTTTGACCTTGACCTATTTTTTGGTATGCGACACTTCATTTCCTCCTATTGAATCCACTCACCAAAATTTTTGTAATTTTTAAAGATTTTTACATCACACTGACCTTTGACCTTGATTCTGGGGTCACAGTGATCTTGATTATTGACCTGGATCTAAAGTTTGGTACGTGACAAAACGGCTACCCGTATTTTCTCAATGGGCTCAAAAAATCATGATTTTTAACCATTTCACGATTTTGGGGTCACAGTGACCTTAACCTTTGACCTTGACCTACATTTTGATATGTGCACATCGTGTCCCCCTAAAGTATCTACTGACACAAAGAAATGTTATTTTTAATAATTTCCTGGTTTTGGGGACAGTGGCCTTTGACCTTTGACCTTCACCTATATTTTGATATGCGACACTTCATTTCCCTCTATTGAATCCACTCACAAAAAATTAGAATTTTTTAATGATTTTCTGATTTTTCAGTCACACTGACCTTTGACCTCTGACCTCGATCTACATTTGGTATGCAACACATCATTCTCCCCTAGGGCATCCACTCACCAAAAATTAGAACTGTAGATAGAAAACTGTCAACGATCAATGATTTCCTGATTTTAGGCAACAGTGACCTTTGACCTCGACCTCAATTTTGGTACGCGACACATCGTCTCCACCTAGTTTATCCACTCACAAAAAAATTGCAAACTGTGGATAGAAAACGTTCACAGATATAGACCGGACACGAACACTTCAGTGATTTCCTGTTTTTTAGGCCAGTGACCTTTGACCTCTGACATTGACCTTCATTTTGGTACGCGACACATCGTCTCCCCATAGGGTATCCACTCACCAAAAATTAGAACTGTAGACAGAAAACTGTCCCAGATATAGACCGGACACGACGGACGGACAGACGGACGGACGGACACACGGACGGAAACTGCCATCACATAATACGTCCGCCTTTTGGCGGGCGTATAAAAACCGAACACCGACACCAACACCGACACCGCCACTTTCCCCCTCTCTCTCCCAATACCTCGCCTACTTCGTATACGGCGAGCTAAAAATGGGCTCTCCTAATCACTCGTTTTAAATAATTTCCAAGGTACAGTAACATGCAAAAGTTTTAGGATAAATCATATGTTATAGAATGATTTAACAGCAAAATTCCTCTTGTGCATCTTGTACATATCACATGAAGCTGAGAAGCTGTGGATAGGAAAAAGTCCAATAACATTTAGTGCCCCAGGGGTGGGGAAATCCTCCCGAGGGTAGTGCATAGGTTGAACAAGTGTAGCATCATGTAAGCTCCCAGATAAATGGGAATTGGGGGGTTCCATCCAATGATAATCTTGACTCTTGAATGGACCAGGCTTTCTTGTATCAGCGAACCTTCAAAAGTCACAATGAAACATGCAAACAAGGGTTCCCGATGGGCATAGATAACAGTGCAAAAGCTAAGCCATCAATAAATAATTAAAAAAAATAATTAAAAATCATGAAATCATCATAGCCATCTGAAAATCTAATCATTTCATCAGTCAACATTCAGGAAGCTCTCACTAAAGTTTGGTCAGGCCCGACTTGATAGATCTGCAGATATTCAGCAGACAAGAACATGTTGATGGGCATAGATAACAGTGCAAAAGCTGAGCCATCAATAAATAATTAAAAAAAAAAATTAAAAATCATGAAATCATCATAGCCATCTGAAAATCTAATCATTTCATCAGTCAACATTCAGGAAGCTCTCACCAAAGTTTGGTCAGGCCCAACTTCATAGATCTGCAGATATTCAGCGGACAAGAACATGTTGACGGACGGACGTACATGGCAATGACAAGACCCCACAGCCCTATGGGCTGAGGGGTAAAAATCATTTTCATTGCGCAAAACTGCGTTGTTGTTACTTGTTTTCTGTGCAGGGTTTTCTCCGGGAATTCCCCGGCTGTAACTTGAAATCGAGGCTAACCTGATTCCTAGATAATCTGCGCATTTATACATAGTGTCTGACTGTCCTCTACATTAAATGGGACTATGGTATAATAGAAGCAACTGAGAACGTAGTACGGTCCTCGGAACTGAGGTACCTACATGACCGACAGCGATAGCGCCGACCCCAAAGAGACCACGAGTGCAGATTAAAAAGTTTTGCCCAGGTTGGGCTAAAATATTCCCGTGGCTCAATTACAGCGAGCTCGACAATACCATGACCTGTAATATGTGTAGCCGTAATGGTCGTCCTGGAATCTAGACTGACGGGACAAGAAATTACAGGTTTCATTTCTTTCTAAGTTCTATTACCACGGAACGTCAACATGTTTTGACAGCAACAACAACACCATCATGTCACCATATTTATTACTAAAGGTTCGCTAATGCAGTCTGTTGTTGTCACCCTCAGAAAAGTTTCTTAAAAGTATAAATATGAAAATGCCATGGATGGATCCTGCATTAATTTACTTATTTCCAACTTTCACATTTCTGTTTTTCACTTTTTCTATGAAATTCATTTCCTTGCCTCCTTTGCAGAAATTCTTAAATGGATGACAGCTGATTGCTGAATGTATCCAAAAATATAAAAAAAATCTTTAAAAAAGGTATTTTTGAAAATAAAATATTTGGAAAAAGCCCTGAAAGTGACAGGGATAATTTTTATATTTAGATGCCAGAAATGGGCTAGAATGCGTCTCCAGCCACCTAGGCGGCCCCTCCACCCCGGTATAAAGTGCTAGGATAGTACAGGGTGAGACACCCTAGTTCACATTTTTGGCTATACCATGCTTACCGGTGGAGAGATTTGCTCAAATTGAACAACTGTTAATCTGTAACAGTTGCCATTTCAAAATCAAAAAATTATAATACATCAAATGTCTACATGTCATACTAGCTTATATTATAATGGATATTCTCATTGTTTTACTATTGGAAAGATATCGAACACAATATCAATTAGACAGATCTTTATGTAACCACATAGTGATTTATTTCAATTTCAATATTTATATGAGTGGTCAATATATAGAGGATATCAACTGTTTCTTGACGAATACCATAAATATTTCATCGAGTGGGGTGAGAAAATGCCAATTTTCTCCCTCCACGAGATGAAATATTTATGGTATTCGTCAAGAAACAGTTGATTTTCATTTTATTATATACTTCTGTTGTATTACTTTATTCTGGAGTTTTTAAAACATTAAAATAATTAAGATTTTGTAGGGCTTTTCGACTGAAGACACACTGAAACATTGATTATTTTCACTGTGACGTCACTCGCGAACACTTTGCTGTCAACAAATCGCACGTGCTGCAAGCGAATTTCTTTCAGTCGGGTATCCTGCATTTTAGTATCGATGACATCCAGCAGATCTCAATAATTTTATTAGCTTCATATCCCAAATAAACGATTTTCATGTCGACCCGTCAGCCAACTCTCTTCCCCCCTCCCCTTCCGTTCGGCAGAAAAACATGGTCGATACTGTGTCGAGTCTGGCTTGTGTCGCTGTCTACACTCGAGCAAGACTGACGCACGCTGACCTCCCTGGTTCAACACTGTGCTTGGTTTTGCACAGACTATTTTCATTTCAAATAAAATCTGCATTCGCCCCTGATCTCTTTCATGTCTACCCAAATAGCACTAGTTTGATTTCGCAAAATCGAATGGTTTCGATAAGTTATGACCGGTTGCCCGTGGTTGTTGTTGTATAGAGCTTCGACGGTGTTGTGGGCCTGTGGAGTTATCATTGTGATTTTGTCCGATTCTGAATGAATACTCACTGACAAGAGTTCACTGTCGTTAAAATAAGTTGTTTTTCATGTTTTCTCATCAACTTTGGTGCGACATTTTCATGATATGCCCCCAATTTCGAGCCTATAACTGAGAAATGTGTTTTATTTTCCGCTCTAGTTCGCGTTCCACTCTGCACTGCTCTGGCACTGTCGCTGTACACGTTCTTGTGTAGGTGCACGCATACGTGACGAGCCGATTCCATTGTCGCCATTCCGGGTATTTCTTATTCATGCCTATTTCCCGTCATAATCTGGTCATCATAAGGTATAATAACATACAAATTCTTCCCAAATATTTAGCTTGTTTTTCTTTGGCGCATAAACCTTGTGGAGGTTTGGTCAATTGCCTTATCACTGTGACCACGGTGACATGTATTTGTGAGCTGTGACATCATTTGTCATATCATCACAGTGATGATATATTCGATATCATCCCTGTGAAAATATCGCTTTTATTTGATTGATAATTTTCACTATCTCATCGCCAAGTATATAATAAAATAAAGGATCGCTTGAAAATAAATGGTTATCATGCTTCTGTTAATACGTGAAAGTGGCAATCATTACATTACCTGAAATGAACTGTAGCAGAAATAGTGTCAGTCAAATGTTCTGAACTCTTACCCAATTAGAAATTTCAGTCTTGTGGAACAAAAGATGTAATCAAGAAATCGTAAAATGAACCGCCATCTGTAATAATATGGAGCTGGTCTTGTTAAGCTTTGATGTTCAGTATAGCATCACTGTACCAGACCCGTTATAATACCGGTACAGAGAACAGCGCAAACTTGGCCCGGCGTCAGACGTGCTTATATCATCATCCAATTATACAAATAAAAACGTGATTGATTGTGTAAGCAATCAACAAAAGGTTCTATCTACGGGTGAACAAAGGAACGAGATATTCAATTTGCGAGATGGAATTATGTCTGTGGTAGTAATCAACTTTTATCACCAAATATATTGATCAATGGTAGATGGCCACGACACACAAGTGTAACCGCTCAACAGAACTAGCAAATCTGAGGCACAGGCTTTTCACGTCCAGTTCTCAACAGAGAAAATAGAATATAACATGGAAACAACCTCTTTCGGAAAAAATCAAATTATTCTTGACATTTACTTTCTAAAGTGAAAACAGACATCGACATGGACAGGCAAGGCCAAAAAATCAAACCCAACTCTATAGAATGGTAGACTTTCTGGCGGTGCTTTTCAACAGCCAATAGCACTTTTCTATTACAAGTTTAATGCATGTAATACACCTTTGAGATGCAGTTAAGGATGGTGAATAAACTTTGCAACATCTGAAAAAAAGCACATAAAACCATCCAAATATAATCAATCATACTTCTTCTGAGCACTGACAAATGATATCAATCATAGAAATCTATATTTTCAACACAATGTATTCCTAATCCTATCTTGATCATTTAACATGTAATATTCTGTGAAAGATAGAAAAAAGGGTTACTTAGTTATTAGAAGTTTTTCACTCAATTGATGACCCATGTATCTTCGACAAAAGTTGTGTCTCGTTTTTCTAAATTTGGCCTAGATCTTTTTCTGCGGAATATTCAGGCCTCTCATTTTGAGGAGAGTGATTGTATCCTTTAACCTTAATCACTCTCCTCAAAATGAGAGGCCTGAATATTATGTTTTTCAATTGAATACAATTGGATAAAATGCAGAGGTCATACAATGTACTTTAAATATTAATATATCAGCAATCAGAACATCATTTGCAAAACTTAAGCACCATTATTTTCCATGCTAAATTCCGAATCATTGAGATGAATAATGTTCAAGAAATAAACAGTTTTCTTCATAGAATTTCAACTGGAGAAATCAAATAATGGAACAAAAGCCATAAACAGATTAGAGTGAAACATTTCTTCACCAAGGTATAATCTCCCCTGGAGAAAGAATCGACTAGTACATGTACTTAAGAAATGTTCAATGAACTCAGGGCTTGATGTTTAGAATTAGCACGCGAGCTGAAAATAGCTCAGTCACGTCAAAATATTTAGGAGAGGGTATTTGACAGTCAGGCGAGTGATTGCAATATAATCCAATATAAAATATGACAGTTACGTGAGTTAAACATACCTCTCGAGACGTGAATTTACGAGAGTGTTTGCGTGCAGGTGAGCTATCACTCACGCTAAAAACGATGCCCTGAAACTGTTGTTTTTTCTTCTCGTAACTTAATTTGAACCTGGGTGCAACTCCTTAAAACTGGTTATATTTCTTCCCAAGTTTAATATGTTGTTCTATGCATAAAGCAGATGACTTTCCTCTGCTTCCTTCACATTCTCTGCCAAGGTTACCACACAGACTGAGACATGGACAATACTTATATCACAAACAGAGAAAGGGAAAATAAGAGTAAAAGAGATTATAATTTACCAACCTGACATTTTGAGTTTTTCATTTAGTAGTTGAAACATTTGTGTTCCTAACATATCTTTATGCATAATACATAAAGTGGCTTTTGTTAAAGATTATTTCAATGAATGGAATCGGTAGTGAGCCGTCATGAAGATCGATGTATCCGAGCCGACCGAAGAAAGATGTCAAGACTTGGTGACTGGATAATATGATGAGCCTCAACCCAGCATTCTAGATAAGACTGGGCTCCTCGTCTTGGATCAACAGATTGGAGCGGGTATATCGAGTATATCGTGGGCGACAGGCAATCAAGGGAACACTGAAATCACGTCCCTGTTCATGGTCCTACACTGCAGTCTGATCAGGGCTCCTGACAGGACAGATTTGGGGGACTTAATGAACCATCCCACGGACGCAGTTTAATCAGGGCTCCAAGTTTTTGACCAACATGGCTAATCAATAAAGACTAGGTGCTGCGGGCAAAGCAGGGCCTTCGCTTGAACCATTTACAACAAAATGGCTTTTCATGTTGCTTATGTCAAACAAAAAGTAAAGGCCAGAGAGAAATAAAACTGACCAGCAATGGCTAATCTGGATACATTAGCATTGACAGTAAACTGCCAGATAAGTCAATCACTATGATGGATTTCTTTGTTGAACTCATTCCCCGAGAAAGATAGCACTGTTCCTTACGTTACAACAAAGTTTTTGATGACAAATGAAGAAGACATTACAAAATGTGTCAGCAAAGAGATCCACAGCAGCTACAGTTCATATTGTCACACATCCTTCCTCACTTCTTGTCTCATACTCTTGCATATCCAATTCACTTCAGAAACTGGCAAATCACATCTCTATGCGAGCATTTGTGACAAACTAATGAAATCTTCGAATCTATAACACTTGTGCCAATAACATCGAGCTAACTGTGCATTTATTGCACATTTTAGCACGGTTATGTGAAATCAACACCCGTCAAGTGCAGGTGTTCATTGGGAGATTCCATACACAAGTCGGATGAGGAAAGGGACGTCTGCTTTAAGTAACAATCAAATAAAACAAACAAATAAATTAAAAGATGAAATTTCTTTCTCAAGTTTAACTATCGTTTCCATTGTGAAATTGATTAACAAAGTTGACCACAGCTGACAGTATCACTCCCCATTTGAGAGATCACATAAACTCGTCCACTGATATTGGCACGATGCCATCCGAGACAGGAGCACCAGTGAACAGGTATTTTCGAGAAAGGGCAGAAAGGTTGACAAAGTTTAAAAGATGTTTTCAGCCGTTCATTATCATCTTTGTTGATAATCAATTTGGACAGTGCAATAGAATAGAAATAATGTTTTCATAGGCATGCTCAATGGTTATTTTACGCACGGTTAGTGTGGGAAAGTTTATATTTAGTGCAAGGGCGAAGCCCGAGCCCTAAAATTTATAAACTTTCCCACACTAACCGTGCATAATATAACCACTGAGCATGCCTATGAAAACATATATCCAACTGATCTTTCACACATGCAGTGTAACATTCCTATCAACTTTTTTATGTTTAATAAAACCTGACAGCATTGTCCAAAAAATATCAGCATAGTCTATCAACAGAAGTACATGTATGACACCTGCCCATTAGGTCCCACCTGGCATGCTTCCCAAACAGACAGCAGTCGAGCGGTAGACTTAACGTTTGTCCTGACTGCATATTTGACTTAAAATGCACTTATTGCCAGTTGTAAGCTAGCTATCCAAGGGTGCCAACTGATGAAGACCCAGTGGTGGCATATATTTCACAGGTACAGGGGTCAAAATAGTAGTGTTTCCACCTGTCCCAGACATATGGCATACGTAGGTGACAGGCTGAAAACAGAACTACCTGTCTTTTCTGACAGATGAAGTATTTATCATACAGAAAATATTTTTGTGCATCTAGTCTGCGAAAACATCCTCACCTTTGACAAATATTACATTGGAAAAAATTTCAGTCTCCTTGAAATAATTTACCTGTTTTATTAATAATATTTCTACCTCTGAAGTGTGATGTAATCAGTAGCAGCTGCCAGGTTGCTGCTGGGGATGGAAGCTAATAGACTAAGTCATACTTCTAGTTTGATAGACTTACGGGTGATAATATGTTATTTCCAATTAATAAATATTTCAATATTTAATATAAAGGTGCATATATAGTGATTTTCAAGCTACCAGACTTTGCAATTATAACCAACAGGTCTTACATGTAATTCATAACTGTAAAAGGCCAGTCTTCAGTCTTTTTGCAGTGTATTTGGAAATCTTATCTAACAGTTCAATTATGTCTTCAGAAAAACTGAACAGCACTTGCATTGCCAGAGTTTGACTTGTAAATTGCTTCCCATGGACCTCAGCTGGTCATTGCCTTGCCATACTCTTTTGGTCATTTTTCTAATTTATTGAAAAGGAGGTCAATACATCCAAAATAGCTTTTCCTTTATAGGTAATATGTGTTTTTTCACCTTGTAAAATCAGACTTAAAATGACAAAGGATCATTTATACGTAGCACTAAGCGATGCTGTGGAGGAATGGGTTGCACGGCATATTTGGCATGATCAGAAAGTTTCCACATTCCTCAGGTGAGGGAGATTCCGCTCTCTGAAATGGAGGTAAAAAAAGTTGTTTTTGCTCAATAACTATTGATTCCTTCTTAACCATACTTCTAAACTTCAGACACATTAATATTAATCTATCTATTGTTCCATGTCTTAAAATTAATTTACCATTTGAAGAACCAGTCAATGTTGTTTTAACACAGTGACAGATATTTGGCCTATTGTTATGCAAATTAGACAGATGACCATTTGGTGGGGGTATACGTCTATGTGCACCTCAAGAGGATTTTGCTGAATTCATTATGTGAAGTCACTGAACGGATTTATTGAGCAAAAACAACCTTTTTTACCTCCATTTTAGAAGGTGGGATAACTCTATCCTGTTCCTATCCAGAGGTATACAGAGTAAAGAAATCTTTAAGATATATGGGATGTGAAAATTGAAGGACCACATATATATGGGCAATCTGTGATTTTACTATCTGTATTCATAATGATGTAGGCCTAGTAATTACATGTAGGTGCAAATGAACGTAGGATAGAAAAAGCATCGGGAAGACACAAGCAAGAATTATGTACATACATTGATCCGAGACAAAGTTTAATTATGTGGGAAGAAGTCCTGCTTCCACTGGCAATCATAAACCCCAGAAAAATGAATAGCAGGCAGGTGGCATATATAGTATATATTCTTTGGCGTAAATTATCAGTTATAGATAGATTATTGATCTAGAGAATTTTCTAGTAGGAACTGTGTTCTGAATGACGGTAAAAATTCAGCAATAATAAAAAATGAATAAAACTTTTTCCGACCGACCGACACAACTTCATTAACTGGGGTATGTTACCCCAAACAAACAACTTTTAATTTAGGCATAATGCATCTTTTTTTTCTCAAGAAAAAAAAATGGACATGTTAATCTAAAATATAAGAAACTGTATAATGACATTCATATTTGGCTTCTTGATTATACTATACTCCTCCCTGATGAAATCATGTCCAGAAATTCTCCATCAAACTATAAGCCAATATCTGATCTAGAGGTCAGACTAGAATTAATTCCACGACAAGAAACCAAACACACGGTCCGAGTCGACTGACTCTGCGCTAAGACTTTGAAGGACAGCTTTACCTTGGATTGTGACATTGATGGATTCTGGGTAAACTTTAGTCATCAGGGACACGGAACTAATTTCCTCTCTTATTTATAACCAATGGAAAGAAATTGAAAAAGTCTGTAGATGCTAAGGAAGAGCCACTTTAAAAATACATTAATCATCGATAGTCCCATCAAAATGTCTGACCCAGCATGCCACTCTTCAGTGTGGAGGTGAGAGCCAACAGGACCAAGGCCAGGGTGTGAATATCTCTCGGAAGGATCAACGCATAAAAACGGCAACGGAGATGGAAACTACTGCAGCGTGGGTCATTAGCACTGAAGAACTCATCCATTTTAAATGTTGTCTATACCTGTCAAGTTGAAAAGGCATGTGAATTTTTCTACCAAAAAAAAAAAAAAAAAAAATTAACAGAGGTGTAAACTAGCAGAATAACATGATACAACTCTTTTATTATAAAAACAGCTCTGAACAAAATAATTGTGATGTAAATAAATCACCATGGAACAGATAAACTTTTTCAAACTTCAGTCTTCTCCTTTGAAGAGTCCTTTGACTTGCTGTCATGGTTGTGACAATATTTGTCATACAAATGCAGGGGTTGTAATGTTTGAACAAACATACCTGTTCTCAGTGACATTTAGGACAATATCGCCTCAGACAGGGGCCGGAATTTTTTAATGAAATTATGAATTGAACTTATGATCCCAGACTGATTTACATCACACAGAATTACTTATTATTGCAATGAAGACTATACATATGGAAAGAAAACCAGAACATTTTGCACGAATGAATGAGCCTTAGATACATGTATATGTACATGTAGCTTTTTAAAGCAACCAGAATATGTGAATTGACGAGGTTTCCATCCCAAAATACAACTTAGTAGAGGTGGAACTTTACTGAATTATGAGGTGATTTGATCAATTTAAATTAGAGGATATCCATCTCTTGTGAAGATGACATTGACAGCAAAGGTGGACATGTGAGTGAACAGTTTGACCCCTGACAATGCTGGTGCCATTTTAATTACAAATTCTGCTGATACAAGTACATTTAACTAAAGAAAGTATTGTAATATGGAACACAATTAGGGATAAATGTTGTTTCTGGAGAGATCTTCATCTGAGTTTGAAGTTTGTTTTATTTCAACAGTCAAGTAAAGTAAGAAAATCAAAAATGTTAGTAAGAAAATGGCAATTTGAATGTTTCGTTACTAAAATCAATAACAATGCTCTGACCCATGTAAACTGGTGTTGGTTGAGGTTCATGTTTAATCATTTCCTGGTTGTTCTTTTTTACAATTTTTTAATATAAACCAGTTTTCTATGAGCTGAATATACAAAAATTATATAACATTTTTGGCGATTACATCTTAGTTTTCAAGCAACTAGACTACAAATAAAAGTCTGTCTATAACATTCCGTTTTACTCAAACTTTTTGCAGATTGTGGCTAGTTAACTTAATTAAACAATTTTCAGTGAAGTTTAATTAATTTTTACATAAGGTTCAATGTCTGGAATGGCATGGTAGCCTTCATTGAGTGTCAAAATCCTTTGTTTTGGAGCGAAAAGGGGACCCAAAACACGTCCTGATTATTTCAGCAAAGGGAGATAACTCATGAATTCAAATTTTGTTCTTCGTTACTGCTTTTAGCAACTTCTAAAATCAATTTCAAACCTGTGTTATGGTTTTCAGCAGCAAAATTTGGTGTTACTGGAGACAGTCACGTTATTCAAAATTGTGTTTCGTTTTTGTTTATAGTATTGATCTATTATATCGTTACTATCAAAAATAGTAATATTACCAGTACTCACATTCATACTTTACTGGACTGGTCAGAACATGATCAAAGTAGCTGCAGTTGACACAGTATATCTCCTGGCCTGGTTCATAGATTGCTGAAGAACATTATGTAAACTACAGCCCACACAATTAACCTCGGCAGTCAGCAGTTGCCGAGGTAAAAGCCGTGGCATAATCAGTTCACCTCAGCAATATTCAACATTGTGTTAAATAGGAATTATTTTAATATGACATCAATTTTGCCGAGGTGGCTTTCTGAATTGTGTGGGCTGAACTAAGATCTTACTCTGAAGGGTAAGAACAGTCTCGCACAGATGGATGGATGGACGGACAGAGGTATAGCAATAATCCTCTGCCATATATACATGTATAAAGGCTTCAGGAAGAAGTCGGTTATATTGTGGGTAATATTATGTGACATTTACATACATGTAGCTGATATTAGTAAAGGGAATTGTTCTTTGCTGTGGTACTTTGTTATTCTCTACTATCATGCCGTATTGTATGAACTTCTAAAATAACGGATACAAAGTTTCCATATTCTCATAATATTCACCTCTAGGGATTGGAAATTAGGCCATCCATCAGCCTGTAGAAGCTTTTGATCATGTTGATCAGAGAACAACTTCAGCAGTTCCAGCACTTGGAATGTAAGTATTGATGACCACGGCTTGAGACAATGAGGTCAGAGACATTGGAGCTTGTTCACCGGAGCTGATCGCAGTTCAACACGGCCCAAGAGGGGATCAATTCACAACCCAATTCAATGGTCCTCTCCCCTTGTTATACCAGCACAGACCCATTGAACATGGCACTATCAAATTTCAGATTCAATTTACCCTATTGCTTGGTGTTTGGTCAGAATCTGCTTATATGCTTACTCCATTAGCTGTGTCCACAGGAGATTCTGTTCGGTGAAACTGCTCCACTAATCACACACAACCGGCCAGCCCTTACAGAACAGCAAGGACAAAGTCCAACTCATATTGATCATCAAAAGGGATTCCGTTGCCAAAAGACTCTCTATTTTCTCCAGTTGTACATGTAGGAAAAAGTTTCTCTTCAAAGAGTTTCCAAACCTGTTACTATAGTATCCATTGTGTTTCATTTTTGTTTATAGTATTGATCTATTAGCTCGTTATCAAAAATAGTAATATTACCGGTACTCAAATTCGTACTTTACTGGACTGGTCAAAGCATGATCAAAGTACATGTAGCTGCAGTTGGGTTTATACTTGGTGTAAGAACGCACAAGACAAAGCCTACAATAGCCTGTCTGAGTTCAACAATGCGTCTAGACGTGACCCTTTTCAGCTGCACAAAAGCCTCAACAAAAGCCTCAACAATGCGTTCTTACACCAAGTATCGACCTGCAGTTGACACACTATATTTATAGGAAAAAGTTTCTCTTCATAGTTTCCAAACCTGTTACTATTGTATCCATAACGATTTAGCCTGAATTCAACTATAACTAGAGGTTCAGCTTTGACCCCTGAGTTGCCGCTCCGGCATGAAGCCTACATGTATGCTGGTTGTTTTTTTAAGCAAAAACATACGTCTCCCCCAACCTCCCACCTTGCCTTCAGTGGGCACATAATTTAAGGGAAAGTGCTATAAAATGAATGTAGCAATAAGTATCCTAAACAAAGCTACGCATCTAAAAATATTAATTACAAAGAGGCGATTTTCATTGTTGCAGTAACCCAGTGAGGAGATTTATATAGCAATGAGTGGATTGCGGACATCCACAGCGTCCAACCAATGTGAAATACATGTACTTGTGAAGCATCAACTATTTTGAAACTGATTACATTATAGGAAAGATGCAAAACCTACAAGAGCCACACCTATAGTATACATGCTGTAGCGTATAGAAGTTTCATGCATCTGCCTTCAGTAGTTTCCAAGATATGGAGTGAACAAAAATTGGACCGACAGATAAGCACATTTTGCATGGACCCACGCAAGCACTAGCTCACACCAAAACCTAATTAGATCATAAGGCCATTTCAATAAAGCTTCCATCCAAGTTTGGTGAAATTTCATCCAGTAGTTCTCCACATATCTGTAGACAAGAGTAGTCCTGTACATACACAACAAAGCTTGACATCAGAAACAGATGGATGCACGCAAACAAACCAAAACCTGATCAGATGAGGAGGCCATCACGATAAAGCTGCCATCCAAGTTCGGGGAAATTCCATCCAGTAGCTCTTCAGATATTTTACAGACAAATAAGGCTTGTCTATACATGTACAAGTAGATAGACGGATGAACACCAAACACGCGTGGACACCGAAACATAATAAGATGCGGAGGCCATTCCAATAAAGATTCCATCCAAGTCTGGTGAAGTTCACCAGAGCCCATCACGATGAAGCTTCCATCCAAGTTCGGGGAAATTCCGTCCAGTAGTTCTCCAGATATCTTACAGACAAGGCCTGTCTATACATGTATAAGTAGATGGACAGGCAGACAAACAACATATCCAGACGAACGCATGCATGCATACCGAAACCTAATCAGATGAGCCCATTGCAATGAAGCTTCCACCCAAGTTTGGCGAAATTCCGTGGGGTAGTTCTCCAGATATTTTGCAGACAAGGCTTGTATATACATGTACAAGTAGATGGATGGATGGATGGACATGAACGAACGCTCGCACACACACACCAAAACCTAATCAGACGAGGGGCTATCCCAATGAAGCTTCCAAGTTTGGTGAAATTCCGTCGAGTAGTTCTCCAGATATCTTGCAGACAAGGTCTGTATATACATGAACAATTAGATGGACGGACGGACGATGGACATGGACAAATGCACACACACACACCCAAACCTAATCAAATGAGGGGGCTATCCCAATGAACCTTCCATCCAAGTTTGGTGAAATTCTGTCCAGTAGTTCTTCAGATATCTTGCAGAAAGGGCCTGTATATATATATACATATACATGTACAAGTACATGGGCAGAGGGATGGAAACCGGACACGGATGAATGCATGCACACACACCAAAACCTAATCAAATGAGGGGGCTATCCCAATGAAGCTTCCATCCAAGTTTGGTGAAATTCCGCCCAGTAGTTCTCAAGATATCTTGCAGACAAGGCCTGTATATACATGTACAAGTAGATGAACGGACGGATGGACATCGGACACGGATGAATGCACGCACACACACCAAAACCTAATCAAATGAGGGGGCTATCCCAATGAAGCTTCCATCCAAGTTTGGTGAAATTCCGTCCAGTAGTTCTCAAGATATCTTGAAGACAAGGCAAGGGGATGGACAGACATCCAGACAGACAGACATCCATCCAGACAGACAGCACAAACACTAGATGTCTCCCCCCAACATAGTTGGGGGAGACATAAATATTAAGGTCTTGTAATACATATGTGAAGTCATTTATTGCACATTTTTTATCAGTATATTCATTTATTCTCCAGGTGAGATTATTTTACAATTTTATCTTTCAAAATCTTGTAATGAGTGCAAAAATTTCGCCTGATGAGTGAAGATCCTTCAAGCTGGTAATTCACACTTCTGTCACACCAGTATTACAGGGGTCATCAGTATCAGTTTATAGCTGGGCCATTACTTGATTTCTCCAGTTTTATACATAAAACCATTCATTTCTGGAGAAGTATTCATCATGGGGGTTTGAAATGTAGTTCTGGGTGCTGAGATATTACTGTTCAAACTGTGACCATCGCATTTTATCCAATTTTGTTCAATGGGCAATTTGCACCATAGTATCACTATAGTTCCAAGTTAATCCCTGGACAATGCTGTCTGGCCTCTATGGCAGCGGGATGGCTGTGCACCAACACCTGGGTGGCCGTATGAGCTCCAGTTTGTGAATCCGGCCACTTGGCTACATGTACATGTACATGTATGTCTTTAATGTAGAATAGATTTTTAAATCATGATAACTGGTATATTTTCGATCTGACATTGCCAAAATTATCATAATGTATTGGTCCAAGGATTCATCCATTGAAAACACATATTCCCCCCAAAAAATATCTGGGCCAAATTTTTTAAATTGAGGCACCGTTATTTTGTTAAAGGTTTGTTCTATGAGCATTCAAATTACATTTTTGTAGAATAACTTCATACATGTACATATCAATCTCACAACCATATATATCCCAGAGATATACATGTACATATCAATCTCACAACCATATATATCCCAGAGATATACATGTACATATCAATCTCACTTGTAACCATATATATCCCAGAGATATACATGTACATATCAATCTCACAACCATATATATCCCAGAGATATACATGTACATATCAATCTCACTTGTAACCATATATATCCCAGAGATATACATGTACATATCAATCTCACAACCATATATATCCCAGAGATATACATGTACATATCAATCTCACAACCATATATATCCCAGAGATATACATGTACATATCAATCTCACAACCATATATATCCCAGAGATATACATGTACATATCAATCTCACTTGTAACCATATATATCCCAGAGATATACATGTACATATCAATCTCACAACCATATATATCCCAGAGATATACATGTACATATCAATCTCACTTGTAACCATATATATCCCAGAGATATACATGTACATATCAATCTCACAACCATATATATCCCAGAGATATACATGTACATATCAATCTCACAACCATATATATCCCAGAGATATACATGTACATATCAATCTCACAACCATATATATCCCAGAGATATACATGTACATATCAATCTCACAACCATATATATCCCAGAGATATACATGTACATATCAATCTCACAACCATATATATCCCAGAGATATACGCTTTCCAACAATACATGTTGATCAAATTCATAATTCTCACAATAAGATGACAAATGCCAGTGGATGTGTGAAAATCCGCTCAGGTGGGTCATGCGTTTACTCATAACTTTTTGTTTACCAATCACTAGTAAAACATGCTAAATTCCAATCAAATTTGTTAAGTTCCAACCCACCATCTTTTTAGACAATCAAAGCCGGCAAAGTTTGTGCAGGAAAGATCGATTTATTCCTCTGTTTCACGATACTTTTTGTTTTTTATTGAGAATCCAGGGAGTTCCATCACAGTTCCTACTCATTTTCTTACGAACACTTCAAACACTCTCCTGGGAATGAAAAGTAGCCCTGTTACTGGAAATTTGTCAAAAACGTTTTCTGCAGATTGCAAATTTCCATTCCGACCAACTGGTGTCCCTCGTAGCATGACCAAAAGATTGATTATGGTTTCACACTAGAAGCAAGCTCTTGTTTTCCTTGTGCACAAACGAGAAAGACACTTTGTCAATAACAAGCAATTCATCACTCCACTGTTGTCCCAGCCGACAAGAACTAAGTGGTCTTGTGGCTATATTCTCCATACTTTATCTTCACTTACATGTACAGACATTACAATGCCCATATCCACTATCATAATAAGCAATAAATCTCACCATACATTTGAAGGGTATAGATACATGTACATGTTGGTGGATGGACACTATTGAGAGCAATAAAATGGTGAGAATTTCCATTCTGGATTGCAACATGAAATCCTGTCGGGACAATACTAGCACATAGCCAAGACCCGGTTTTGAATTTATAGATGTAGGCAAACATCCGATTACAGAGTTTTCATGCACAAATTAGCCCATATTTGCCCATGTATATAATTGTGACGGTCATACAACAAAATGGAACATTATGCACAACATCCCTTTGAGGAAATACGTCAACTTGTCACCAAACATAAAATGTGACAAGCTGGATACTTGAAACAGCAGATATCATCATGAATTAGCATACCTCATGCAAGATTATAAAAGATTTATGGGATAAACAAGGTACATCGAAGGTATTACTATCACTGACTGGGGAATATTCACATAACTCTACAGTATTGGAAATAATAGAGACTAGGTGGCAATTAAATACATGTATCTCTCCGTATAATGGAAACTGTTCACTCAGATTACACAATTTATACATCAGTCAAGAGCACTCCAAGGATGAACCGTCTGATAATAATTGCTATCCTGTCATTTGGTGAGAACACAATATCAAAACTTAAATTTACGGTACATCAGATTTTTATTCTAAATAGAAGTTAAAAATGTCTTCCAAGGTAATACTGTCACTGAACATGCTTTAGCGTTTAGCACATTAACACCGATTAAATTAATACTACATGAAGCTGCAAAGATATAGTCAAAGTTATACATGGTGTGTATCAGTTCCTGCACTGTATAACTATAAGCTAACTTTTAAACTAGAGCTGATCTCACTCAATATCAAGCCTGGAAATAACGGGCCGGTCACGGACAATGTCCGACACAGAATGAAGCTTTGACGGCACAAATCACTCGGACCTGGTCGTTTTGTCCGGTGCCATTTTATACTGGAAAATTTAATCAGTCGCAGCAGGTTTTCACTGTTTTTGAGCAGGGAAGTTCAAGCTATTTCAAAGCTGAAACATGAAGCTGCGCTATCGAAACCCCTCGGCTCTGAACCCCAGCTATTATAATGTAAGGGTGTCTCTACCAATTGATTGGCTTGTGGGGAGAATTCTTCGCATTGTCTAAGAGAATAAATCAATAAATCAGTCATCCAATCAATAAATAAATGTGATAGTATACTAACATGATATAGAAATAATATGCAAACTTAACATAGGAATTAGTGGATTTTGTTAGACAAGAGGCATAACTCTGCAAAATACTTTCTGACACGACTCATTTTCGATAGGCATCTAGTGTCATTTTCAAAACAGATTTGCAGGCATTCTTCGCATTGTGTAAGAGAATAAATCAATAAATCAGTCATCCAATCAATAAATAAATGTGATAGTATACAAGCATGATATAGAAATTATATGCAAACTTAACATAGGAATTAGTGGATTTTATTAGACAAGGGGCATAACTCTGCAAAATACTTTCTGACACGACTCATTTTCGATAGGCATCTAGTTCAGGTCAAGAGAAACAACTGTATCACGTGAGGATGTTGTATATGGAACAGTTATGAAATTATCACAATAACAAATCATAAATGGATTTTTATTTGTAAAAAGGGGCATAACTCTGCGAAATATTGTCCGAGATGACTCATTTTCGATAGGCTTCTGATTTACGTGAAGATAAATAGATGTAACAAGTTTGGTTGCCATGCATGAAACGGTTCTGTAGATATCGAGGAAACGGACGGA
Source organism: Hanleya hanleyi (assembly GCA_036873755.1). Lineage (NCBI taxonomy): Eukaryota > Metazoa > Mollusca > Polyplacophora > Lepidopleurida > Hanleyidae > Hanleya > Hanleya hanleyi. The sequence continues at coordinate 58,993 of JAVTVY010016631.1, forward strand.
CGGACGGACAGCCGTACATGATGACGACAATACCAGTGTTCTCATTTCAAGCCGGTAGCCGCCGGAGCTTCGCCGGCTATTTGTTCTATTATCGCCGGGTACTCAGATTATCCCAAGTCATTAATTTACAAATAAACTTTAAAAATCGACCATAGAGGTCCATGTCCCCGCTAGCAGCACCAGTTATGGTGGATTACATCCACCATAACTGGCACTGCTGCTGCGGGGGCCATGGACCTCTATGGTCGATTTTTTTTTGTCGATGATATCTCATATCATTGATAAGAGTGAGATTTGAAAATGGAGATATCGCTGATGAGCTTAACATAATCTAATACAGCGGATGGCACCCATATTGGATTATGCACATCCATAAAACATAATACATGACTGTCCTCTCAGTAAGGTCAAGGGACCCCCCAAGTTTGAAGTAGATCAGTTGAATCGTACTCCAGCTATTGTCCTGACAAGATCAAACTGCTTAAAATCCAATGAAATCCAGTATGGCCGATGGTGGCCATATTGGATTGAGCACGTCCTTGAAAAACAATCCTAATCCTCCTCTCAACAATGTCAAGGCACTCCCCAGGTATGATGTAGATCGGTTGAATCGTTCTCGAGTTATTGTCCAGACAAGATCCAACTGCTTATAATACAATATGGCTGACGGCGGCCATATTAGATTACGCACATTGCTGAAAAACAATCCCAACCGTCCTCTCACCAATGTCAAGGCACACCCCAAATTTGAAGTTGATCGATTAAATCTTCACGAGTTATTGTCCGGACAAGAAAATCTAAGATCCAGCTGCTTATAATCCAATATGGCTGACGGTGGCCATATTGGATGCACATTGCTGAAAAAAAATCCCAATCGAATCGTCCTCTCACCGATGTCAAGGCACTCCCCAAGTTTGAAGTAGATCAGTTGAATCATACTCCAGTTATTGTCCGGACAAGATCAAACTGCTTATAATGCAATGAAATCCAGTATGGCTGATGGTGGCCATATTGGATCAAGCACGTCCTTGAAAAACAATCCTAATCCTCCTCTCAACAATGTCAAGGCACTCCCCACATATGAAGTAGATCGGTTGAATCGTTCTCGAGTTATTGTCCGGATGAGATCCAACTGCTTATAATCCAATATGGCTGACGGCGGCCATATTAGATTATGCACATTGCTGAAAAACAATCCAAACCGTCCTCTCACCAATGTCAAGGCACACCCCAAGTTTGAAGTTGATCGGTTAAATCGTTCACGAGTTATTGTCCGGACAAGAAAATCTAAGATCGAACTGCTTATAATCCAAAATGGCTGATGGCGGCCATATTTGATTACGCACATTGCTGAAAAACAATCCCAACCGTCCTCTCACCAATGTCAAGGCACACACCAAGTTTGAAGTTGATCGGTTAAATCGTTCACGAGTTATTGTCCGGACAAGAAAATCTAAGATCATACTGCTTATAATCCAAAATGGCTGACGGCGGCCATATTGGATTACGCACATTGCTGAAAAACAATCCCAACCGTCCTCTCGCCAGTGTCAAGGCACACCCCAAGTTTGAAGTTGATCGGTTAAATCGTTCACGAGTTATTGTCCGGACAAGAAAATCTAAGATCGAACTGCTTATAATCAAAATGGCTGACGGCGGCCATATTTGATTACGCACATTGCTGAAAAACAATCCCAACCGTCCTCTCACCAATGTCAAGGCACACCCCAAGTTTGAAGTTGATCGGTTAAATCGTTCACGAGTTATTGTCCGGACAAGAAAATCTAAGATCGTACTGCTTATAATCCAAAATGGCTGACGGCGGCCATATTGGATTACGCACATTGCTGAAAAACAATCCCAACCGTCCCCTCGCCAATGTCAAGGCACACCCCAAGTTTGAAGTTGATCGGTTGAATCGTTCACAAGTTATTGTCCGGACAAGAAAATCTTACGGAATTACGGAATTACGGAATCACGGAATTACGGAATTACGGAATTACGGACACCGGTGTTTCTAAGTCCCCCCCCCTACTAAGTAGCGGGGGACAATAAAGTAATGTACATAATTTCGCTGACGCCCTAAGGAACGAAGGAATCTGAAATTGGATGTCAACGGACAACAAATGCAGCAAAAAAACGCTCAATCTTTCTGCCGTAATGACATGTCACAATGAGAACCGAAAGGATAAAGTTACGTCCACTAAGTTACCTGCAAATCCAAATTCCCACGTAAACAGCGCTTTGCACGCGCCCCTACGAGTCTCCTCGAGAAACAGAGCTCTTCGATTAGAGCGCAGAGGTATTTTCACGGATACTATATCTCACGCTGCAAATGCCGCTGAGTGGAGAGCTTACGCACATGATGAAGTTGTAAGAAGGGCAGGTCGTCATGTCGGGGAAACACATCACTCTTGACATCTGGATTCGGTAACAAATTACCAGGTTTGTATTTTATGGTATTTGTATCTAGTATAGTACAAGTCTTGACCAATATCTCAATTTATGCTGTCGAAAATATGATTTATGAGTACCGTTTGATAACACGAAAAGTGGACCATCCGTAATTTGTTACGTACTGGTGGCTTTTTGTAGACGTATAACACGTGTAATTATCTGACAAGCATACGATCTCGCGTATATAAACTACGCTCATGAGATAATTATAGAAGTATTTTATGGTTAGAATTTGTCTTATTATTGATGCTGTAAATTGTAAAGATGATAGATCTTATTTATAACAGGTTAGGGACAGAAGCCAATGTGGGGCATGATTGATACCCCAAGTCAGGTATTATACCCCAATTGGGCAATTTTCGGATACCCCACATGAGCTATCCAACAAAACAATCCCCAGTTATTCCTAAATGAGCAGCATCAGCAATTCAGTCAGTATACCTATGAGTAAAAGACAGCATGAAGTAATATAATCCTTACAAAACCCTATTCCACCAACTGCCTACCTACTTTTGGACCACCCTGTATAATCAACTCAAGTGAAAGTCTGTTTAGAGAACTTGAAAACCTGAAAATCACAGATATTTCATCCCTAAGTTTACACTTTATGAAAAGACAATTTGGGGCTCTAAAAGTGCTCCGATTGCGTCTCAGAGCATCTAGATCCCTGGAGCTTCCGGGGCCTAGGCGGCCCCTGGACCCCGGGCTAGGCCAGGGGCCTAGGCGGCCCCCGGACCCCTGCCATCAATAATTTATAAATGCAGCTGTCTACTTTTCAAACTCAGCCTGCGCTACTTAAAATGAAAATGAGAACCCTGCTATACCCCTAGGCCAAAGTTGGCCGAGGGGTAAAAACCACTTTTATTCGTCAAACTGGCAATGACAATTGTCCTGCATGGCTGGTCAAAGTCTCCTGCTCGACGACGCTTCCATTATCGCCGAATGCCATGTTCGCATTATTATGCTCTGACGACGAAAAATTGACAATCCTCCTCAACCCGAACAACCCCAAAGTCGCACTCTCCATCAATGACATGTACCAGCTGCGCATAACACCAAAATAACTCCTCCAGCAGAGCACTTCCTGTTGTCCACTATGTAAATAGTACTACTTTTACTTTATTATTGC
>JAVTVY010016633.1:0-68913 GCA_036873755.1 Hanleya hanleyi
AGAGGATTCAGGAAGTCAGATATTTTCAAGTGTCTATTTGACAGGAAATCAGTCGCATAAAGCTCATGTACCTTAATATTCTTTCAAACATGTCAGAAGTAAAGTTTGCTTTTAGTCATTCTGAAATCTGCTTGGATTTGGCTAGGAATAATTATATTGGAGACAAACAACACTGTTTTAAACACTGTTCCATGGTGTGTTGTGACTCTTATATGATATAAAAAAAAATCCAGATTGCTGTTATTCGCTTTCAAATGACTGATTGTTTTTCTACATTTCCAAATTGATCAATTATCAAACCACTTGACCACTACTGATTCGAATGACCCAATATCCTCTGCTTCAAACATGCTATTAAAGTTGATTTATCTTTGCAAAGATATCATCATGGAATAATTTATGCACAGCTTATTGGCCATGGATGGTTCCCCCCACTTTATGGATGTTTGCCTAATACTATTTCAGTGTCCCCTATACTTAAAACATGATTTGACAAACTAAATACAAAAACAACTGAAGATACATACTGACCTATTTTAGGTAAGACCAGAACTGTGTTAGATATTCACTGGATTATTATGGCTAAGACCAGGACTGTATTATATACATACTGGGCTATTTTGGGTAACACCAAAACAGTGTTTTTAGCCTGGACCACTTTCTCCTCACTCCGAGGCATCGTGGGACCTTTTCTCAACTTCTCCAATTCTTTTTCAAAGGCAATCTCACAGAAGTAGTTCATAGCCTCGATGTAGGTGGCATTGTCCACAATGGATGGGTCAGACATGTTATCCAAATTCACTGAAAACATGAATATTTCATATGAAACTATGTCAGTATGTGATCACCTGAACACAGGGGATTTTCTCAGCCATTTCATTTGGACAGTATATCAGTCAAGAATGTATGCAAAGTCTGTAACCAAATTTTTGAATGGTTAGAGGAATTTGGTCACAAATTCTTCTTATGCCCATATTACAACCTCAGTATCAGTAGAGAAGTACCAGTCTCACATCAACGTGTTGATGATGCTGATAGGCTTCTTCATTCTATAATTTAAAGGTATTGGACCATGCTAATGATGGTAACAGCTACCTACCAAACACCAGAATATACTGACAAATTGTCACAAACTTGTAAAGTAATAAATGATTGGCACATGTTAGAAGGTAGCCAGTCCTGACGGATGTTTTACTCACAGTCATGACAATACAGGGAGTTGAGTATGTATAGTTAGTTTAGAAAATAAAACACAACCTATGAAAATCAGTACTATGTTCCTTTCATCTCAGCAGATTGTTTGCCAGACTGAGAGATGTGCAGTCTGTAGAATTTGGAAAAATTGTGCTGTTTTCAAGAGAATCAAAAAAATATTAGATTTTCAGCACCCTCATTTTAATTTCAGGCTAGCTCTATTATGTCTGCAAATATCGATAATTATTATGTGCACTGAAATAAAATTGAAGATGACCTTACCAGTGATAGAGCGTTGAGGTGTGGACATACTGGAGTGCCTTCTGTCCTGGTCTGTGGGTACAAAGTCCACTCCCTCTGGTAGAGTGCTCAATGTTTCCTGGTCCTCTTCTAAAGTAATACTGCTTCCTCCCTGAAATCACAAACTCCTCAGTTACACCACCGTATAAGTTCTAATATATCAGTCACTCCATTTAATCTTAACCACCCATACATTTGGGGGTCACATTAGATTAACTAATAATTTGAAATCACATTTTAAAGGATGTTGTACGTTAAGGCAAGGATTTGGTTTCAGTGACGTACAGTTGGAGTGGCAAAAATAAAATTGTTTGATCAGCAAGTAGCACCACATACTGTTGTATATACAATAATTTGATTATCATGGTTCTCGAATAAGAGGACCATGATAAATGCCTTCTATTTCTCTCCATAACCCTTTATGAAGATCGGCCATCACCAGAACCAGCTTTCTCCACAGTACCCCATTGGAATAATCAGTATATATAAACTCATTGCGGTTAGGACCAATCTTCATATAGTCTATTTGTGGACAGAGAGAAATACAAGGTGTTTTCATACCAAAATCAGTTATTTTGCACCATTAGAGTATTGTATGACCTTGTTATTTGAGTGTTATGAGACTGAATGCCTTAAAATTTACCCTGAGTATACAGCCGAATGTTGTAATCTATATTGATAATCAAACAAGGTAAGAAATGACACTTCCTGTCTCAATTATAACAGCCGTTAACACATTCACAGAACCAAACTGCATTCAAATTTCTAGAGAATACACTGTACTGTGGATAGGATTAAAATCTGGAATTATTCTCCGCAAATCGGAACTGTAATGTTACTGTCAACAATCCAAAATTTAACTGACATTCACAGCTTATTTTTCACGTGAATGCTCGTTCAGGTTACGTGGGGGTTACGCAATCGTATTTTATTCGAACGGTCACCGTTCACGTGGAGCAAATTTTATCTGCCAGCTGATTTTCACAAGTCGCCAATGTCTGTCTGCACAATAGTGGCAACACCGATATTTCCTCATATACTGTCCACTAATCTTTCTCATTTTGTCGACTGGCAGGCTTATTTATTTACACAGCCGTGTTTGTTTGATAAATCATCAATTGCATATGACCTTAGTTAAATTGTGAGTCGAAATGGTTTCATTTTCTCGGCTCAGATAATTACGCATGCACAGATGCCGAGCTTGCTAGGGCATCCACACAATATTTTCCAACATCGGGCAGTATTTCTTTTGTTATATATCTTCTGTTCTCTAATCGCACTACTAAACAGAAATAATGAAATTAATTTCCTCACTTTTAGCAATGTTTTTCTGTTCTTTTTATTTTAGTTTCAATATCCTCGTTTTGCACTTGGAGGACTTGTTTTGATTACACACATACGAATACATTGATAATTAGCATATGAATGAAAGCAATACATTGTGGGCTACTATGCTCGAGAGCATGTAGTTCAGAATTCAGTGCAGTTCATCCACACGATTGCAAATCGATGGAAATTATCAAGGCAGTGCTCCCTACCGGTGCGGCAGAAGCATGTTATCTATTAGTCTAGTAAATTGACCTATGACCGGAATAATTTGGCTTGCAGCCCCGTAGGCCTACACTATAACAGCAGAAGGGAAGTAAGTAGGGGTAGGTACGAGACTATCTATGTTCTGCCCTTGTTTGAGCTGTTGAGCTCAAGGTTGCCTACAAATATGTAATGATCTCTCGTGATACAATTTCTTAAAACAAAATAAATATTGCTCAATGGAACAATTAATGTTCAAGTATTTTATTAAGTGTAAATTTAGATGAAATTTTCCCCTAGTTATTATCAGTTAATCAATTTATTTCAGCATGTCAATAATAGCGAGCTAACTTTCAGTTTAGACCATTTGAAGGTTCTCGCAATTTTTCTATTGCGCGTGTGCCTGGCGTTCCTTCCGTCAACGAAAACTGGGGCAATCTATTTTCTGGGAGTAGCAGATTTCTGACAGGAACTTAAATATACATAACCTTTCACGTAACCGATCGGTTACACAGTGAAGCTAGTGCATAACCAAACGATCGGTTACTACACAAAAAATCATGCGAACGGATGATCATTAATGCCAGATTTTGAAAAAATAAGGCCTGCATTCACTGATAAGTCATCGTGTTTCCTGCTGTCCATTTGTAGTGCAAGTGTTAACAAATCAAGACAAGCTGAGTAGCTAGCAGGTCCTCTGCCAAGTAGCCTGTTTGAGAGCGTACAGCATATACGCTTCTAATATCTCCTTAAATATAACTTGGAAAGTGGATATATGTATGTGGAAAGAGACGTTTATCTGGAATTGTTGAGACAATTTGAGGAGGTTTGGGAAGCAGTAATGGGTAGTGTAACACTGGAATGTAAGTCTGTAGTTGAATATGGACTTGTGGATGGTGAGGTTTATAAATCGATGGGTGGAATAGATCAAGATATCGCGTTCACAACACAGATGGGTACAATATGGTTGAGTGAAATCCAAGATGGTCAATGGCAGCCATCTTGGATTACATACTACCTCAATGAAAATCAATACCAATGGCCGTCTAACTGATGTGAAACACCTTCTCAAGTTTGAAGTCAATCAGACGAATTGTTCTCACGCTACTGCGTTCACAAGATGCGGGACGGACGGAATCCAAGATGGTCAATGGCAGCCATCTTGGATTACGTACCGCAGTGAAAATCAATACCAATGGCCATCTAACTGATGTGAAGCACCTTCTCAAGTTTGAAGTCGATTGGTTGAGTTGTTCTTAAAATATCATGTTCACACGATGCAGGATGGACGGAATCCAAGATGGTCAAAGGCAACCATCTTGAATTACATACTACCTCAGTGAAAATCAATACCAATGGCTGTCTAACTGATGTGAAGCACCTTCTCGAGTTTGAAGTCGATTGGACGAATTGTTCTCGAGATAGCGAGTTCACAAGATACGAGACGGATGAAGTCCCATATGGTCAATGGCAGCCATCTTGGATTACGTACCTCAGTGAAAATCAATACCAATGGCCATCTACATGTAACTGATGTTAAGAACCTTCCCAAGTTTGAAGTCGATTGGTTGATTTGTTCTCAAGATATCGCGTTCACAAGATGTGGAACGGACAGAATCCAATATGGTCAATGGCAGCCATCTTGGATTATGTACCTCAGTGAAAATCAATACCAATGGCCGTCTGACAGACGTGAAGAACCTTCCCAAGTTTGAAGTCGATTGATCGAATTGTTCTTGAGATATCGCGTTCACAAGATCTGGGATGGATGGAATCCAATATGGTCAATGGCAGCCATCTTGGATTACATACCTCAGTGAAAATCAATACTAATGGCCGTCTAACTGATGTGAAGCATCTTCTCAAGTTTGAAGTCGATTGGTTGAATTGTTCTTGAGATATCGCGTTCACAAGATGTGGGATGGACAGAATCCAATATGTCAATGGCAGCCATCTTGGATTACATATCTCAGTGAAAATAAATACCAATGGCCGTCTGACTGATGTGAAGCACCTTCCCAAGTTTGAAGTCGATTGGTCGAATTGTTCTCGAGATATCGCGTTCACAAGATGTGGGATGGACAGAATCCAATATGGCCGATGGCAGCCATCTTGGATTACGTACCTCAGTGAAAATCAATACCAATGGCCGTCTAACTGATGTGAAGCACCTTCTCAAGTTTGAAATTGATTGGTCGAATTGTTCTCAAGATATCGCGTTCACAAGATGTGGGACGGACGGAAGGACGGACGGATGGCTAGCATTTCGAAGTCCTCCCACTGAACTACCTGTACATCATATGCTCAGGGACAGTGACACTTGGAGTCTGAGGCCTCTGTCGGTAACAAACACGACATACCTGAGATCGTTTACTGCTACGTTTACCATAAGACGGCTTCCTCGAGAGTTTACCATGAACATTCTGTCCTTTCTTCAACTTTTCAATGGTGTCCTGTAGGTGAATCTTAAACGATGTCATCCATCTGAAACGGAAGTCAAAATAAGGTTTGAATTTCAACACGTTTTATTGTTTCATATATTGAGTTTACACTTTCACATCTAAAGGATGGTAATTTTTGTAATTAAATAGGAAGCACCTCCCATCCGGCCATTATTAATCATTTATAATGTTCTGAAAGTGAACCAGAAGTATATGTATATTTCGGTATGGTCCATATATGACTACGCCTCTAGTTTGGAAGAAGGATGAGATAAACAAACTTCCTTCAAGTTCCAAATTTATTCTATCTGTTAACCACTGTTAGATCAGCCTCACTGGTACAATGGTTCATACATAAATACTGTTCTGGTTATGCAAGAAGCTTGAATGTTTAGAGCTAATATAGTACATGAGTAGTGTGACTAACATCACAGGACCTACAAAGTAGGGTGATGTAGATGACTTGGGGGTCCAAGCGTAATGTTATAGGTCACCTAGATGACTTCGGGGTCCAAGTGTAATGTTGTAGGTCACCTAAAATAAATAGGTCAAATTTTCATCAAAAGTAAGTCAGTTCAGAACTTGCTGGTCACAGTCCCCTAATGCACGTTCATGACAAAAATCAAGGTTCTAATGTCAGCGGTTCTCCTTATTTTGCCGACAAAAGGATTCGGATGGACTCACTCACTGACCACCGGACAATTTGCAGATGAGAGCCTACTTCGTAGGAACAAAGAGCACTTAACAGCCCATTGCCTCACCTGTTGAGCCAGTCTTGACACATGGTGTTCACTTGGGCTTTCCTCGACCTGTCCTCTAAATTCCACGTGTCCCACGAGTCAAGCTCCTGTGCAAGGTATCGATGTGGGTCTTGAAGTCCCATTGCAGAAAGTAAATCCAGGGCGGTAGATCTGTATATCAGGCAACATGGAATTACAGATAGGTTTGAATAATGTTAATTTCACAAAAATAATAATAATAATTTACACACAAACCAGTCACCTGCAGCTTTTAGGGACATGGATGAACATTTTAATGAAACAAAACTTCGTTTTAAAAATCTGTTGCCAAATTTCACTACAATGCCAAATTAATATATGGGGTCTGAAGTGCTTCAAATTACCTCCTACATTTACTGATGGCAAGCAGCTGATCTTCATCACAATTTTAGAAATAATACTATCAACGTTAGAGAATATTTTTAATTACGAATAGACAATAAAGCCTCTCTCTGTCTGACCTGACTTCCTGGTCCCCATCGATGTACTGAGCCAGAATCTCAGCCACAGACTCACGATCTCGACCCCCCAGATTGTGGATGGTCTTCAGGCCGGTGATGATGAAGGTTTTCTCCTCCTCTATCATGGAGGAAGGTGGACTCGTGTGGTGATTCAGGGCTGATAGGAATGACTTACAGATAGAATCTGTGTTGTCCAAACCTTCAACCCTGTTCAGTATCGTTAGGGCTTTTGACACAGCCACTTTGTGCTCATAGCTGGCTATCTTGATCAGACGACCCAACATTGTGGCAAACGCATCCACAGTCCAGGGCTTGGGGAAGGACTGAAAACACAACAATGATACATAATATCAACTGAATATTGCGTAATTTGATTACTATTTACAGAGTTAAATGTAGAGCATTTCAACTACAGAAGGCAGATACATGTACTAGACTCTGATAATTTGGACTTGATAATGTAGTAGACATGCAAGTAGGAAACCAGATGAAGTAGTGAGCAATAACGTAAGGCGATCAATGGAGTAAAGTAAAAAGACTTAAAAAGTGCTTTATGTCATGCAGATGGAATCACTCACATTAGGATTGCAGTTGGGGAAGTACTTCTCAAACCATTCTTCTCCTTTGAACTGCATGATGAAGTCTGGTAGTGGGGTGGGGGGTGGAGGTGGTGAGGGTTCACGTGTGACTGAGGATGGTGCAGGGGAGGCTGTCTGAGGTGGCGTGATGGGTTTGATCGCTGCTTGGGAGATAATCTTGACAACAGGCTTTGCAGGTCGAGGTTCACGCTTGGGGACGACAGGTTTCTTGACGAGGACTGGAGCGGGTGAGATAGACTTCCTACGAGTGCTGTCTGCTTTCACTCTCTGTTCACTGTCTGGTCGTGGAGGGACCACATCCTCATCATCACTCTATATCCATAAGGCGAGGACAAGGACATTAACATAATACAATAATGCTTAACAGCTTTGCAAAGGGAAAGAAGGTACCAATATACAACCAAACATAATATATATCACATACATGTAATATCACCTAATATCTTACCCCTTGGCAGATTAGATGAAGGCATTCCACTTCGGACACCATGTTATCATATGCAAACAGCATGATTTGATGAATTGTTAGAACACGTGACAGGTTGAGACGCTTCAATTTAACTCTCATACATGGCATTTTGGATAGTGTTATTACAAGCGCATAGTCACTTCCGTAATGATATCGAGTTCAGTTTATTGGGTAATCGGTAGATCATGTCTAGACCACAGAATAAGTGTATACTTACCCTAGGAGTAGGTGGTCTCTTCATAATCTCCTCAAATTTATTCAGGAGATTAGATGCAGGGACATTCACTTCTGTCTCTTCCTCATCTGACAGGTCCATCACTCGCTCATCCACATCCTCCGATATCTGAACCTTGTGACGGACTTTCTTCTGCGGTGTTCGAGGAGGGGACGGTGAAATAACATCAGCACCAACAGAGTCCTCCTCCTCCTCCTCTTCTTCTGGTACTGGCTATTTATGGAGGAAGAACAAATTTATCAAATTTGTAACCATCTTCAGTTGGTCTTTGATCACTTTTTTGATTCAAGAACATAAATGTGCTACAAGAATTTGTTTAACTTTCTCTGTTCAATTTCTGTGGACAGACTCTAATGCTAGATAATAACTGAGTGTACAGACAAGGAGTGTGCCTGACTTTATACAGGAAGGATTTGGGGGTAAGAATCACAAATTTTATTTGATAAAGCAATTAAAAACTTCAATAATTCAATCATCTTATTAACATTTGCCTTGCATGTTGATCAGTCACTCTAATAATTCGATCACCTCTTTAATGAAGGAGAAATTTCATAGATGTATTTTTGTATTATATTGTCAACTTTCCATTCTAATAAATTGGATAACCCCAATATTTTAGAGTGATATAATGCATTTATTAGTGTTTTATTATCTATCTTCTATCTTTACCATGCTATAATATTTGCTTCTTACAATGGCATGTCTTACACCATAAACAATGCCCCAAATTATGCTCTTGGAATTCACCAATCTTTCACAGAAAGATCCTCTACATTGGTTGCTACAGGTAATTCAGAGTGTCTTATCATGGAATGCCTCATTAACTAATCCAGGTAGATTTACAGTATTAGCCATTTTGGATCCTCAAATAATTACACATTACTGCAAGCTTCATACATCTGCATCGATAAAGCCAAGTGAGAAGTTCAGACATACCTCATCCAGGGAACCAATCTGATCCAGCTGTTCTTGGGTGAAACTTGGTGGTCTATACTCCTTGCGTGATTTCTTAGGCTTGGGCACCTCGGGGAACAAGAGACGGGCCAGCACGGAGTTAGGGACAAATGCTCCTGGAACTACAGGATAAATTGAGCCTTCTGCAGATTGGGTTTTCTGAGTCATCTTTGGTGGAAAAAATCCTGTGGGTTCTTGGTCTGGTTTCCACAGTTCTGCTTCTGAAAATGTAGTGTAACTGTGTGATATAAATCAGGCTGATATTGAAGGATCAATGTACTCTGAGAATACAATGGATCATAGCTCGATATGCTATCCACTTACCTGAAATTTGCACTGAATGTTGAAATAAAATTTATGTGATAAGGGCTGTTCCAGATAAACATATGTACCCCCCCCCCGGAAGGCACTTCTGTTAGCACCCACCCACCATCATATTTGATTTTTCAGTTTTTGTAACCATCCACAACAGCAGAAAAAGGATTCATAGACCCACCAATAACCTATAATTTTTCTCGAAGCTGGAGACCACCCACCCACATTTTTTTATGAGAAACCGGGAGACCACCCACCCACATATTTTAAATGAGAATCCCCAAGGTACCCACCGACTTTCGGACGTCGACTTCAGCCATCTCCGCGGTTATGTGACGAAGGGAGATAACTCGTGGCGACAGTATCGCCACTCTCGTTAGTTTCGTTTTCTCCGGTGAGACGGGCACTTATCGTTACCTGCTTTCAGTGGACAGAGATTGCCGAAAAATCTCCATTCATAGAGAATTCACTGCCACTTGACAAAGATCTTCGTAACGTGGTATTTCATTGGATGAAATATCTTTGACATGGACGCCTGTCCAATGAAAAAGCACGGTATTCAAGTTCACCTTTGTGTGGAGTCACAGTGCGCCAGTTAACAACAACAACGACCACAAACGTTGGTCGCGAACTCGGGACAAGATTCGAGGATTAATCCTAGTTTATCTAGATACATAAATAATGAATACTATATGCCTCAAAAGGATTTGAGGGCCCATACACAGAAGCATTTTACAAGTAATGAATCCAACCACCCAGAGAAGTAGTTTATTTCAAGATACACCCACCTAGACCAGCAATATTTTTACGACAACAACCATCCACATATTTTTTTTTTCTTTGCCGTCCGGGGGGGGTTACATATGTTTATCTGGAACAGCCCTAATATAATTGAATAGTAAATTCATATAATAGATAAAGCTTCTTAAATTAATTGATTAATTAAGCTAAATTAACTCTTTTTGTTGAAATTATTAAATACATCATGGTCTGAATAAAATCAGATTAAATGTGGAATTGTTATTTGTCTGCTACACCATTATGCAAACAGACCTTCTACATCCTTTCTTGGATTGAGCAGATCTCTCAGTTTGTCCTCCAGATAAGGATTGTCCAAAGGTACCTACAAAATACAGTTTGATGTGTTAGCATAAATTAAATAGAAACATAGTTAAAACTGCATGTATTATATAATACTCTATTCTAATATTCCTGTAAAACAAAAATAAATATCTGCTTTACTTCTGATAATATGGTGAACACTTTCATGTTGGAACCTACTCACTTGTATTTTAGGTTTGTCGTAGTAGATTTTCATGTATTTTTCAAATGCCTCTCTCTGTGTCCTTTTTGTCTTTTTTGGTTTCTTCTTTGGTTGTAGTGCACCATCTCTCAGCAGTTTTAGTTCATTCTCTCTCTCCTCCAATAAGCTGTACCCCTTCAAGTAAATGCAACAAGTAAAATGACTATTTCAGCTGTTACAAACAGCAATCACAGGTTATGAAATAGCTGAACTTGGACAACTTTATAATAATCAAATGTGAATTAAATGAAGTCAGATTCAGAAGGTTTACTTATTTGTTATTTTTATGACTGTTTTGACATTGCTATTTACGCAGACACATCATCCTCAATCTGATTAACCTTTTCACTGTTGATGATGTGCAGCTCAGGTCACTGCTTTCTCTCCTCATTCTGTTTATGATGTGCAGCATACATCCATGTTTGTAGTCATTATTTGACAGTGCCGTTACATCGGCGGGCGTATTTCTACGAATTGAGAGACACGCTGATCAAATGAGAAGAGAATTCCGTCATTACTAGCGGATCTCCCAATGTCACTTCCTCTTAATTCGACATGAAGCATGGACGACAAATCAGTATTCTTGCAAAGGCGGCGACATGGCAGGTGAACCCAGGTTAAACAGTGAAAGGGTTAAAACAGATCTATAAACCACCACACCACAAGATCTGACTCTCTTTGTATCTCAAGGTTGTTCAGTGACCTTCTTACTGCCGAGTTTGAGGCAACAACTAAGTAACTTAGCAGAGGGCAACAATATGTGACATGTTGGATTAGGGTCCCCCCTCCCCCCAAGAATTCATCAATTTCTGTGGCATGTCAATGGTTGGGTTGATTAGTGAATTATGACATAGCTATTGGCTGCCAACATTGTGTCAGCAGTTCGCTGGACAGTCTTGAGACCACAAAGTTTCAGATCTAATAGCGTAGAGGTTTCTAGATCTGATATTAATCAGATTGCAACATCGTAGTACAAGTCTGTACCACTGGTAGCATTGTAAGATTGCCTGATCAGCATGTTTAGATTCCCTGTGACATAATAAGTGAGAACAATGCTGTATTACATACCTTCTCCTTGAGTTTGGCCTCTCGGGTGACTTGTTCCTCCTCCTCTGTGGTCAGTGTGTCTCCATACTCCTCAAACCTACATCACAACAACCACTCTTTATTAACCATACATCAACAATAATAAGTTTCATCCTGGATGTGGATACTAAGATGTAGGATGAGCATAATGCAATAGTAGATTACATTCACACACTGTATTTATTTTTTAAGTATTTTGGAAATTTTGGCAATAGCTCATCTCCTTAGTGGAGGAATAGCCAATACTCTGTTACTAACCATTTCAACCAACACTCACCAAGATTAGAAATGATCAAAATTTACTCATTAAAAAAATATCTCTTCTTATTTGCCTAATGCAGTTCTTACTTGAAGGATGCTTTAGCGTTCTTCAGCCTCTTCACATTGTTTTTAGTCATTTGGTTGAGAAGGTTCTCGTCATATGGTATTGGGGCTTCTGGATGGACAGTCAGAAACTTCATACAAGCCATCTTGAACTGATACTTCTTGGGCATATCTGAAAAACCATACCATTGTGACAACTGGTGAATACTGTCTGGCAATTGATTTTTTCCACAAGAGTATCTCACTGTTCTGCAGATAATATTGTAGTGATTCTATTATAAATATATCAAATAAATTTCCAAATTGAAAATGGGCCGGACCGGTGATCAGATTGATTTGTCGGGTTGTTTTATTCCTTGGGGTTTTATAGTTTCTGAAACTTTTACAGACCGTAATGTTAAATCACAGTGACTGTCTCTGGTGACCAGCGGTGTAAGTGCAGTACACTCAACAGCTCATAGACATATGTCTGTATCTCTCAGTGGTTGATGAATTATTTGAATAACATTGATCCAACTAACAATCCATCACGGTGGTCCATATGTTCTGATAATTAATAAGGGCTGCATTCGGCCATCTCCGTATGACACGGTGCCCAAAGGATTCGAAGTTCTAATTGTCTCGAGTTTTTAATATATGCAACAATCGCCCCTCTGTGGATTTTACAGGTAGTAAACATTTTGGTAAGTGAGCTCTCTTTTTCTCAAGTTATATAGTCATTTGGTTCTATAAAAGCTGTTACAGCACTTCGAATGAAGTCTTTAAAATCCTATTAAAATTAGATTACACTAGTCTTTGAAAAACACAGTAGTTTAAAGATGTAATCAGCCTCAAATCTGGGCTGAAATCAATGTCTCTCAAACTCAGCGAAAGTGACATATGTTAGAACAGGTACAAAATGAAACACATTTGACCACAAAAAACTAAACTTGTTTCTACCATTCACGAGAAAATAGAAGGAATTGATCTTTAAAAATAAATTTTACCATGGTCGTGTCAACAAGCGTATACACGTATGGTGCATTCTACCAACGTATGCTGTGCGACATTACCGAACCGTAGGCACGAGCCATGACGTTATCCCATGGCTGCAGCTGTGTAGCATTCAAATTCTTGAGCGTCGCTACGTTACTCATACGTCACACAGTGACGTCATTTTCCTCTCCGCGTACAACACACACGCAATGGCGAGACAGAAAAGCTGTCGAAGTGGGCAGAGTTACAAATTTCTCTGACAAGATATTCTTGGATTCGTTGAATATGACGATCCCACTATCATCAAATATAATACATATGATGCTTTGGTAATCTTCAATGCTGAAAAAATGCACAGGAGAGACTTTACAAAATCCATCCATTTTGAGGCTGATTACATCTTTAACTGCTATACTTACATGCTTGGTAGGGGATTTTATGTACATGGTCCCCAATGCCCAGCAAGAGATCCCCTTTCTGGCTACAGAAGCCAATACTGTAGGCAGATACATTCAGCTTTAACACTCTGTGGATGGAAGAACAGATCATCATTGTAAACACACATTTAATACTAGAATGTCATTGAAATTAGGGGATAACTGAAATGAAAATAGAATCTAGTGAAGATCGAATATATTGGAGCAATATATACAACCAACTACTGATATGTGAAGATGAGGTTTCGGTATTTAGAAAATCTTGAAGATGGATGTTTTGTTTAAAGATCAATTATATTATCTGTATTAACATGTTTTCTTCCAATCTCACCTGACTAGCTTATTGGCATCATTCCACACTCGTACTGTGCCATCCAAACTTGATGTGGCAAAGAGGCGGAGTTTAGGACAAGCGGTCAGTCCTGTGATTGTGTCTAGATGGTCATCATCTGGCTGGTGATCACTGCGGTCTGAAATATGTAATTTTGCATGTTACTTAGGATGCATGATGGGGGAGGGGGACGGGGGTAGGAAGGCTTGCCTGGTCATCAGCTTGACACTGCAGAAATTACAGACTTGGTTCATTCTGTTCATGAAAAGTACTACATTACAAGTCACACCCCGTATGTTAATGAGGCACGGATATGCGTACTTCAGGCAACGACCGTTTGAAGTTGCCGGAGCATGCATTGTGGGGAGGAGTGCTGATGTGCCCCAGATTTTCCAAACCCAGTGATCTTTGTCAGTTGCATTTTTTTTGGTCATTTATAGCCAAAATCCATAGATTTCTGCACATCTAACAGGATTCATGAACTGTAAGTTGGTATGCCTGTTTTGACAATAAATGAGACCGAACTTCATTCATGTTTATGAAGGTAATAGATGATTATTGAAGCCTTGTTGCACATCAAATTGATCCTTAAGACGGATCGAGACTTGTACTGGCTCATTAGTGGATTGGACCTGTAGCTGTGAGTACAGATCTAGATTCATAACACTAGCACTCACAGCTACAGGTTTCGGAGTTTGGAAGAGGGGGGGGGGGGGCAAACAGCCCTTTATATATTTGGCGTAAAGGTTCCCCCCCCCCACCGTCAATCATGTACATTTCAGTGGAACAGCCCTGAAGATTCTCCAGTATCTCCTTTGAGTAAATGCCCATGCCCAGCAGTATCAGGTTGCTGTATCCTCTAGTCAAATATTGTCAATCTTAAACACAGTATATGCTGTCTATGTTTGCCTTTCTTCATCGATATTATACAATTTCCAAGGATTTGGCCAGATTTTCAAATAGCTGGGCATCTTCCTGTAAGGTAGTTTTGCTAAGATAAGGCCAATTCTTTCCATGTTAGAATTTGATTCTGGTTAATACATGAAAAAATATATCATGTGAAACATACTCTTAGTAGTGAGGTTGTAGAGGACAACACTGTATGTGGCAGTAGAGTGGTCATGAAATGCCACACACAAAGCATTCTTCATCATCACCATATGCTGAGGGGTATGACCACAGTAGAAGGACATCATGGGAGCTAAGGCCTCCTCAGCAAAAGGATATAACCTCCAAACTTTGATGATATTATCTACAATACAAAATACATAAATATGTAAGTTTAAACAATACAGCATTTGGACTACAAGGTTTATTATTCAGAACCATTCCACTAAAATCCCTTGTACAATGTTACTGAATACTCTACAGGTATTGAATGAATTGCTAAATGGAATAAAAATTACCAGATCATACATTGGATGCCACTAGTAATTCCAACTCTGTGTGACAATGAGAAAACCATTACACGCATAAGCTTTTTACATTTAAGTGAAATTAATCTGGCAAATGAATTACATGTACATTCATTTAGGTACCACAGTGAAAGTCTGTCTGGTGACATATTGTGACATCAGTGTAGAGTAACTCACCCATTCCTGCTGATATCAGCTGATCCTCTTTAGAATTGGCCATCATACTTAACACACCACGGTACCCATGAGCCTGACAACATATTACAAATAGATCTCCAGAATCTATGATCATGACGACGAATGTATATATCACATATGAGCAGAAAGTTTCTTCCAATTCTGTAATGAGGTATGTTCTCTGTATCTGACCACTCTACTGTGATAATGTGGGATTAATGTATTTTCCATCAATAATAATTAATATAAATGACAGTTTGTTCATCAGCGCTTGTGTTAGCTTAAGAGAATTCCCTTTAACTTGGTCGGGAGCTGTGAGGGGTAGCCAAATGAAGTTGTGGTCGAGGAAGACCCCATCCATTTCATTGATGCCATAACCGTCGTCTTCCCATTTCCACGGGGATAATAATCTATGACAGAGTTTATATAGCTTTGAGCTAAAGTTTCTTCATGGGATGGGAATGGGAGTATGGCCACCATTGCCTGAACTAGCTTGTTGATAGTGGGAATTTACCTGCAGCACAGTACTAGCACTCTCACATTGATGAGGAAATCCTGTAAACTTTATTCAGATGCTACATAACGGGGTTTCATAAGAACCTTAGTCCACAAATTCTTGTGTAAGCACACCAAAGTAGTGTCACTTAAGCAGATTGTAGTTTTCTATAACCCTGGTTGACACCTAAAAATTCTATGACATACTATTGGAAATAAGATGACTAACAATTTTCTTAGAATGACAGTTACAATTTTGCCAAAGCTGTGTGAGTCTTACCTCAACTTTGAAATTAACTTTCCCAGTGTTCCAGTTCAGCACACATATGTAGCCATCTTTTCTACCTCCAAGTAGGAGAGTTCTGTTCATATTTTTCTGTGAGCCAGTCGTAGTTTCCTGTAAACTGCGCGTCTCCACTGTCCTTCTCATGGCATTCCATACGTCATCTTTCAGCATCCCGTCCACCACATACTCATATACCAGAAGATAGTTACAGACCTCTGCACGTGTCGGGAGAGAATGATTTACAACTCTATTTTAAAACTTACAGAGAATACCAGAGAATTTCTCGGGGGGGGGGGGGGGATTTGGTTTAATGTCACACTCAATGGTGACAGCCAGTTTGGTTGTTAGAGGAAGTCGGAGTATCCGAAGACGAAGAGAAGCACCGCCCATCGGCAAGGAACTGGCAAACTTCACACATGCACCAGTGGGGCTTGAACCCGTGCCAGTTCATGCTGGACTGGTATACATTTGGCTGAGGCCATTGAAAAATATATTTAAATATATGACATATGGTATATTCGGATATATATGCATGAGGTAGAGAGAAATGCTGTTGATATTTTCAGGACAGATCATTCTTATACAGGCCATTAGTCTTCTGATGGCATTCCATTTTATTGTTACCATAATTATATGTTTATGAGTATGAGGGCCTTCCAGGCCTCGATCATCAGTCAGACAAAAAAAATTCCAGATCATAGGAGTTATAATTCTAGAAACGTTCAACAAACTTCAGAGATGATAAGAGTAGAACAAAAAAAGATACATCATACATTATGACAGGACAACACTCACTGTTCACTAATCAGCAAAATAAGAAACAATGGCCTTTCATCATAACTTTTTTGATAGTATCAATATTTTACAGTGAATTAGATATCAGCTGAAAACAGTATCTCAATACTGATTTATTATAATAAAAACAGGCTACTGTACATGTGTTAGAATTACTGTTGGAATCATCCGCCACCCTCAAAATGGCAACGTTTTTTTTCATCCATGAGTTTCAAAAATATTAAGTTGGAGGGGTTATTGCTTCAAAATGGTGTTAATTAAATATGGACAAAGTGTAGAGGGGTGGTTTGAAAGGAAAGGATTTCATCATAATGAATTTAAATGGCAACACAATGACAGGAGACAACTGTTACAGTATAAACATATAGTGCAGAAGTCTGTGACTGTCTACTAGGAGACAAATATGAGATGTACAAGACAGTGAAAAACAACATAATAGATTAATGTATGATTTTACAACAATGAGAGGAACTGTGTTGTCCATCTGTTCTAATCTGACATTCACTTCTGTCAAAATAATCAACTCAGTGTCCAAAAGATAGGCGTGAAGAAGGAAGGAAGAGAAAACCTGTTCAGCTCACCTCTCTTTTTTTTCCTTCATTTCTCCTTTTCATACATTTTAGTCATATAAAATGGAAAGTAATTTTCTTATTGGAAACAATAATTCTTTTCTTTCTTTCAGTACCAGGGAACAAACCATTACATTTATCGTTAAGAAGAAATCGAAAATGCTAGATTTTTCCTCTGTTAATATAACTGATCTGAAAACGTATTCTTATTATCACAGAATAAGTTAGAACAAATGGTTGATTATGTTGTTATCACAGTATAAATCAGAACAAATGGACAAAGAGAGTGATGAAGACTGTGACAATTACCTTGGGTGAAAAACAAATAATATTTTGACATCAACATCAACATCATACAACAAAGAATTCTTATAGACTAAAGTAAGCGATGCTGAACACAAAATATCTGTTTTAGTTTATGCAGGTTCCACATAGCTTACTGTCTCATAGAACGCAGAGTTCGTTTGGAACTGAATCATTTATTCAGTACTAGAGATTAGTCTGCAAAGTGAAAGGAAGATTTTTCTCATCCCCAATCTTTAGCTATCAAAGCATAAACAAAAAATTACATTTCTGCGTAGGTTATTGCAGACATTTGATAGAACGAGCACTGTGACTTTATATAAACATAACAGGTGGTGAACAAAAACACTGAATACTGCATGGGACAATGTATGGTACATATATGAAAGACACAACATTTAAAAATGCCTGTAGATAAAATCTGACCTTCAGGCTGTTTGTAGTTCCACTCAGCTACGACAGTACAGGGATTGGTGTCAGTCTTACACTTTATGATTGATCCACTCCCCGTAACCACAAACATTACTCCTACAATTATACATAGGGACCAATCACATATTACACGGGCTCAATATCGGAATCTGATCAATGGGGCAACTGAATTTTACAGATATCATTTATTTAAATTCTTCTCATTATTTAGTCATCTTATATATATGCCCCTGAAAATACAGTGCAGCATCTTGGTTTAAAACCTGTCCATTGCTCTGTTTATGCATCTGTCCATGCCAACTTTATTACTTTTAACAATTCAACATACAGCTACACATTTTTCTACATCTCTTCAAATCCAGTTGTAAATGACATGATTAGATTGAGTTGATTTTGACATTTGATTTTGATGAAAACCTTGTTAGCAGAATTACATGTGTTTTGCAAATCCAAACTGCAGCTTGTAATTTATGATCCAGTACCTCCAGAGATGGCGTAGGCTGCATCGACCAATCCTTTACTGGGCGGTAAGAGGAGAGTAGTGATAACATCACCAGTTGATGGACTCACAAGTCTCACACTCGAGTCCTTACACAACATCACAGAGCATACAGGGTAGAGAGGGTGGCTGGTGTGCTTCATTTTTTGCACTCGATATCTGGAAAGGAAAGAGACTATAGAGGATGGCTTCCCACTGCCATCTGTATACAAATTATCTCCACCATGAGCATAATGCTTCAGAAGATAACATGATATATATGGGATATTTAGTTTCTCTGACAAGATTAAACAATAATTGTTAATACCTGTATATTCAGCATGTTTACAAACATACCAGTATTCCTCAATTTGCTGCAATGAGTCTCGGATGACTTGGTATGTTACATTGTGCTGCACTTTGATATGAACAAAATAAGTTTTTGGAATGTGTGTATCACTTTCATTACCCAATAGCCGTGTGCAGATCCTTACCCAATAGCCGTGTGAAGGTCCTTACCCAATAGCCGTGTGAAGGTCCTTACCCAATAGTCGTATGAAGATCCTTACCCAATAGCCATGTGAAGATCTTTACCCAATAGCTGTGTCAAGATCCTTGACCAATAGCTGTGTGAAGGTCCTTACCCAATAGTCGTATGAAGATCCTTACCCAATAGTCATGTGAAGATCTTTACCCAACAGCTATGTAAAGATCCTTAATCAATAGCCATGTGAAGATCTTTACCCAATAGCTGTGTCAAGATCCTTAACCAATAGCTGTGTGAAGATCCTTAACCAGTAGCCATGTGAAGATTCTTACCCAACAGCTGTGTAAAGATCCTTACCCAATAGCTGTGTAAAGATCCTTACCTACTGGCCGTGTGAAGATCCTTACCCACTGGTCGTGTGAAGATCCTTACACACTGGCCGTGTGAAGATCCTTACCGAATAGCCGTGTGAAGATCTTTACCCAATAGCCATGTGAAGATCCTTAACCAACAGCCGTGTGAAGATCCTTACCCAACAGCTGTGTAAAGATCCTTACCCAATAGCTGTGTAAAGATCCTTAACCAATAGCTGTGTGAAGATCTTTAACCAATAGCCATGCGAAGATCCTTACCCAATAGCCCTGTGAAGATCTTCACTCAATAGCTGTGGAAAGATCCTTACCCAATAGCCGTGTGAAGATCCTTACCCAATAGCTGTGTAAAGATCCTTAACCAACAGCCATGTGAAGATCCTTACCCAATAGCCCTGTGAAGATCTTCACCCAATAGCTGTGGAAAGATCCTTACCCAATAGCCGTGTGAAGATCCTTACCCAATAGCTGTGTAAAGATCCTTAACCAACAGCCATGTGAAGATCCTTACCCAATAGCTGTGTAAAGATCCTTAATCAACAGCCGTGTGAAGATCCTTACCCAATAGCTGTGTAAAGATCCTTAACCAATAGCTGTGTAAAGATCCTTAATCAATAGCAATGTGAAGATCCTTACCCAATAGCCGTGTAAAGATCTTTACCCAATAGCTGTGTAAAAATCCTTAACCAATAGCCATGTGAAGATCCTTACACAATGGCCGTGTAAAGATCTTTACCCAATAGCTATGTAAAGATCCTTAACCAATAGCTGTGTGAAGATCCTTACCCAATAGCTGTGTAAAGATCCTTAACCAATAGCTGTGTAAAGATCCTTAATCAATAGCCATGTGAAGATTCTTACCCAATAGCCATGTAAAGATCTTTACCCAATAGCTGTGTGAAGATCCTTAACCAATAGCTGTGTGAAGATACTTACCCAACAGCCGTGTAAAGATCCTTAACCAATAGCTGTGTAAAGATCTTTAATCAATAGCCATGTGAAGATTCTTACCCAATAGCAGTGTGAATATCCTTACCCAATAGCTGTGTAAAGATCCTTAACCAATAGCCATGTGACGATCCTTACCCAACAGCCGTGTAAAGATTCTTAACCAATAGCTGTGTAAAGATCCTTAATCAATAGCCATGTGAAGATCCTTACCCAATAGCCGTGTAAAGATCCTTAATCAATAGCTGTGTGAAGATCCTTACCCAGCAGCTGTTTGAAGATCCTTACCCAACATCTGTGTGAGGATCCTTAACCAATAGCTGTGTGAAGATCCTTAACCAATAGCTGTGTGAAGATCCTTACCCAACATATGTGTGAAGATCCTTAACCAATAGCAGTGTGAAGATCCTTACCCAACAGCTGTATGAAGATCCTTACCCAACAGCTGTATGAAGATCCTTACCCAACAGCTGTATGAAGATCCTTACCCAACATCTGTGCGAAGATCCTTAACCAATAGCTGTGTGAAGATCCTTACCCAACAGCTGTATGAAGATCCTTACCCAATAGCCATGTGAATATCCTTACCCAATAGTCGTGTGAAAGTCCTTACCCAACAGCCATGTGAAGATCCTTACCCACTGGTCGTGTGAAGAATCTTACCCAATAGCCGTGTGAAGATCCTTACCCAACATCTGTGTGAAGATCCTTACCCAACAGCTGTGTGAAGATCCTTACTCAATAGCCATGTGAAGATCCTTACCAAATAACCGTGTTAAGTTCCTTACTCAATAGCCATGTGAAGTTCCTTACCCAATAGCTGTATGAAGTTGGTACAAGTGCTGAATTTTCCACAGTTCCACTGTCTTTCCGGAATATGTGAAGAAGGTGTCATGATTGAGTTCAGAGACCATATTTTTCACAGGTTTGCTGACTTTTATTCTAGAGAAAAAATGAAAAGACAGAAACAAAATCAGTGATATTACTACTGATATTCTCAAGCAAATACAACTTGCCAAGAAGCAAAGATATGTAAAATAAATACTATCTTAGAGTTCATACAGACAGATAAGCAATATGGGTGAGTGAGCAGAATAACTTTCATATCATGATGGTGCTTACATGTAACAGAGTCATACCAATGCCTTGTTGCTTCACTGAAGCATGGCAAACATGATGCTCCATCAAGTCATATTATCCAGACACTGGGCCAACAAATCCTTGATCTATTCTCTTAATGTTGAGTGTCAATTGAGAAAGCAACAAGTCCCACTTTGTAAGTCTTTGTTATAAATCAGGAAATTTCTCCCTGAGTCAGACAGAGAAGAGAGTTGCATCTTCGGATGATTGTTGCCTAAAATCCATGTCATGTCTTCATGTTCAGTTCAAAGTTCATCAATTTAACATCAAATCAAATTTGGGTGGTCCTACACAATTTTTGAATATTTTTATGCTGGGATACTGCCAAAGATTAAGGAGTTTCGCTAACTGGCATTACTCTTTCACTACTATTATTACCATGAATGTGTACAATGTACATTAATGCATAAACTCCATGTCAATTTATCCATACTCAGTGTATATACTCCAAATTTTGAATGAAAGCTAAGGGGGTTCAACACTACTTTTTAATTTAATAATGCAAGAAGACATTCAATTAATGAAAGTTAATGCATGTCATCTGCTGTTCAAAAAGAGCTGGAGTGCCATTACACAAAGTGACAATGTGACATTGTGGTGTCACATTATGATGTTACGAAACCCTAATGTTCAGTACACAGTGACACTGCACTGAGGTGCTTCTTGACCGTGTTGCAACATGTGATGTTTGATACTGCTGAGGCACCTGGAGAGATTTAATATTGATTTGACAATAAATCTTATACATTCATGAGTGCAGGTTGAGGATCTAGCATATAATGTTAGGGAATGTGATAAAGAGAGAGGATTCATTTATCACTGTGTTCAGCAATATTTCAGCTATATAGCAATTTGTGAATGTGACAGTGAGTGGAGTGATCACTTACTTATCTATTTCATCACAGCTTTCCAGGCTCCATACCCTGACAGTACAGTCCAGGCTGGCAGACATGATGGCTGGACCATACGGGTAAACACGCAGACAGTTGACAGCATCAGTATGCCCCACAAACACCAGCATCACCTGCCAGTCACTACCCCAAACCTTGACTAATACATGAACAGGATAAAGTGAAAGTAACTAAACAAGTACTGACTGAAACAGAGAGAAAATCTACAGGACACCCAGATTGTGAAAGAAATTAACAATATTCAGAATAAACTAGATTAAGAATCTTTTGAGTCCGAACTGAACCTGGCATGATGGTGAAGTCAAATGAATGGAGAGACAGACAGACAGAAATGTTAGTTGTGGTATTCAGATATAAACTAAGACAGGAACTGATAATTGAATGATAATAAACAGGATCTCAGGAAGAAGCTGAGATAGATAGAAAGGGTTTATTAGCTCAGACTTACTGCAGCCATCTTTGGCTCCTGTAACAACACATTTGAGAGGATTGAAGAATGTTACTGAAGTAATCTTCCTGGCATGAAGGTCTTTATGATGAGAAATCAGGCTTCCTTCAAACACATTATACTCCTGTAATTATGCAAAAGATAATTATTTCATAGATAGTTTTCTGTGACATTCAATTAGCCAGCATGAAGGTATGATTTATGCCATTAACTCGAGTACATTCCGGGAATTCAATTTCTGGAAAAGTCTCGCTTCAAACTATTTGAGATGATGAAATTTGATTTAAAGAAAATGTATCACAACTGAAAAAACCTCAACAGAATATATAACCACTCCTACTTGGAAACATAACTTATTAACAACAGATAATGAAATATTGGTCTTACCAGAACACCTGTATCAAGACTGAGGAAAAATCTTTGGGATCGACTGGCAGTTTGTTCTAATACCATATTCTCAAACTCTACATCTTCAAAACCATGGAGGTTAGAGATTTTCCTGGGAATAAGGTATCGTGAATTGTATCTGAATCCCCAAGCCTGAAAATTATAGCAGAAAAAGATATTGCTAAGAAATATAAATATATGTATGATTTATGGCAAAACTAAGGCAAGGGAAAAATCGGCAGATTACCACCAAGGAAAAAGGTTCACAATCTGGAGCGATATTTTGGGAGATAAATGAATCATTTGAGAATCGTAATCAAGGGACATAAGTACATCAAGTACAAGAGTCACAATCATGGGAGATAATTACATCATAACTAGGAAAAACAATCAGGGGAGATAAGTACATCATATATAGGAGTCACAATCAGGGGAGATAATTACATTATAACCAGGAATCACAATATGGGGAGATAAGTACATCATATAGGAGTTACAATCAGGGAGGATAATTTTTGCCACACTGTGTTTGATTCATTGTAAACCAATAATGTGTCATGTGGGAATTTCACTTCACCAGAACTGCGACTAAATGTAAGTTACCAAAACGAATTTGTACATATTATTACATTGGTACATATTTTGACAAGCTGTCGGACAATACTATCTCTAGCATCAGGTCCGAAGCTTTAGTATAATACGTATATAATACGTATGTATAGTCAGAGCGTTTTCACTTCGTTTTTAGTTGGCTTAGTAAAACCGCTCCACACCAGCATTCAAACATTAGTTGTCTTGTTGCTTTCTGCTTTAACCTTTCTGGTTCGATATCTCCAACTGCTGATATATGAAGACAGCGGACTTTGTGTTTGAGATGTACTTACCGTGAAGAGACCTGGTCCGATAGTGATAATTTCATGAGTACTACCATTGTACTGAGCCAGGTTAATAGGTGCCAGAGACTTGGCACTCGACTGAACCTCAAAATCTGAGTTGATTAGCTGGAGCAGGAAAAAAAAAGACAATGGTTGAGTACAATTTTGTCCCTCATCTGAGTCAAATCAATACAAATTAGCCCCCGTAGGGAATATTGCCCCAGAGGATATTATAGGGAAATCAAACAGTTATTGATGATTACAAATCATGTTTGTTTGTCAAATATTATAAACTTATTTCTATGATTTCACAGAGGATTGCAGCAGAAGGAAACTAACTCCAAGCATGCAAACCATATAATCCATCTCCTTGCCAGATGAGTGAGTGAGTGAGTGAGTGATTAGAATTTAACGTTGCTTTCAACAATATTTCAGCTATATCGCGATGAACCAACTAAGCACCACCCTGCCAAGTTACATTTCTGCTACTTCAAAGAAGAAGTCTTTGAAGCAGCATGGAACCAGACACCCTCTATCCACCCTATAAAACACTGAGTACAGCACACAAGGCACAGACAGGACGCTTACATGGTGCAATAAAGACAAGTGATATTACAGACAATAATCCCTGGGTCATGGAATATTACATTTGCATGTGGGGGCTATGACGTTCAACAGGGACTATCATATATTCCTCCATAATAATGTCACACATTCCAACAGGCTTGTGGTACTGGGCTCTACATTATCATTGGGAATGAAAGTCGCAAAATAAGTAGCAGGGTATAAATCCTATAATTTAGAAGGTTATCTTGTATATGACGTAAACTTGTTAAAGTACCACAGTTACCCTTTAACAGTTGTGACAGACAACATGGGCAAGGTAAACCAGTATAATTTTATACCAAACATATCTGGAAGCAAATTCTCACGTCAGCTAATGCCAATGTCCCAGCATTGTGTTAGTTGATCTGTAAATAGTATCAGACAGTGATAAATTAAAATTTTACCTTAATAGAGATAACAACACTTACATAGAGGACATATTCATCTTGGCCATATCCCACATACATGTTGAGTTGGGATATGTACAATACTCTGTTCATGGGCTCCTCTAATGGAACCATACTCTTCTTTCTCCCATCCTTCATATATACACGAAAATTACTGCCATCACATGTCACATACTCCTACAACAGATAAAGCAACATATTCAAAAAACATATATAGGAACTGTACCGAACACTGCACTCTCTGTTTGTGATATCCATGAAATTTATACTGGTAATGTTTTGTCTGCTGAATTCATAAACGGTCTATAACATTTGAAACCTTATTACAGATGGACGCTGTTATTTTGCAGTGTTAAGTTAGTTCTATCTGGCCCGAGAGATTTGGAATTGGGGGAAGAATGTGAGGTCTTTCCACATATATTTTGGGAAGCTACCACGAAATGTAAAAATAAAATTCAAGATGGCCACTCTGATGATGTCACGGTGACATCATATTCTAAAACTGCACTTTTGGTTAGATTTTACAAATTTTCTATTTGTGCTATTTTCTTCAGAAAAAGTAAATAATAAATTAGGAAATCATTATCTGATCTTCAATAAAATATTTTTTGGCACTTTTATGAATAATAAAAAGGCAAATGTTTAAGAAAAACAACAAAAAACCCACAACTTTTCAGTCACACCCACATGGCCACTACAGTCCTTCCACTCGCAGGAATATGCAATATGCTCAAAATGACATATGGAGTAATTTTATCAGCTCTTTAAATTTTTTTGTCATTTCAAGGACAGATACCTTTGCCTTGTTGAATAAAACAGCCTGTAAATCTCTGGAGTGATTTAGTTTTCTCCCATGATGTATCCCATGAGTCAGCAGAACATTACGTATGTCAGCCTCCGTCACAGCATGAATTGTGTTACGTATAGAGTCTCGCAGAAGCTTCCAGTACCCCAGAGCCTTCTGCCTCTCAGCTTCACGTCTTCTACTCTGGAGAATATCAGACTGGCTATTGACAGGCAAATCAGACACAACTGTGGGATCTCTGTCTGCCATATTGTCAACTGTTTCAAACTTGATTTTATTGTTGTTGCTGTGATGCCCTAATTTCTTCGAAAGGATGTATTCTCTGAAAGAAAGTAAACAATACAAATCAAACAAATCAAAATATATTGGAACTGAACAGACCAGTTTAAATTATGATATTTCAAACAGATATTGTCATATATGTAGGTGGCAAAAATATATTGTCATATATAGTAAGTACAGCCCACTAAAAAAAAGTTTATCAACAGTTTGTGAAAAAAAAAATGATGAGGGAGGGCAATTTTTTTCTGAACTCAGAAAATCAGCTGTTTCAATCACAGATGTATATTGTATATTCTGGACATATTTCACGGCATACAATCAATAGTGTACCTCTAGAGGTACTCGCTCGCTCTTGGATATATAAAAGGCTTCACTCTGAGTCATCTGTCTACCTGACCGTACTTTGTGGTTCCTGGATAAAGTCTCAAACTATTATTTAATAAACTGTTTTTCACAAAACATTAGGGATGTTGGTGGTTATATCCAAGCAACAACAAGACTCATATAAACCATAGTTTCGTCATTCAAGCAAAAAAAGTATGAAAGTTACTGCTCCGGACAACCTGTACACGCACGTTTTAGGCGAAAGTTCGATAAAATTCATCTAAGAAGACATGAACTGTTTTTATTTTGGCCGATTAGACTACTTGGCATATCTAAATTGCATCTAGGGGAATAAATATATAGCAAATTACAATTAAACAGATACACATGATATCAGAAATCAGTGTACAACAGTGCAGCATATTTTTTCAACACCTGTTCTGGTACTAACACTCACATGCACTGGATCAGCATCGTGATGTGTTCTAGGGTTATTGGGTTGTTCCGTACGATGAAAAAAAAAGGGACAATAAGATCTGTACACCATAGAAAACGAATTTGGAACGGAACCCTCCATTTTCACTCTGAGAAAACTCTTCTATACCTCCAAGAGCGAAGAGTATCTCTTAGATGGACACTATCGATTGTATGCCATGTATTTGGTATTCCAAAAGGCAGCAAATGACTATGGGCACCTTACTTACTTTTATAGAATCGGGTCACCACTGGCTAAGTTTCTTACTCGTCTCCCTCGTAGCTATGCCGGTTGCCTATATTTTCTCATGCTGGTAATAAAATTATGATTATTGCGCATTTACTTTCTAATTTATGCCCTTCCTGACATGATGTTTGTTGAGAGAATGGTACAAAGAATATAATCAAAATGAGTACTGAAGCGTACACAGTTATGCATTGGAGAATGCATCAACATTAAGTTTCGATATCCCGCATGTAACTGTGCTGGAGGTCAGAGTTAAAGTAAATTCAAATTTTTCAATGAAAGATCCATCCATTTAGGTTGATTTATATTCTTTGCATCATTCTCTGAACAAAAATTATGTCACAAAGGGCGTAAATCTGAAAGCAAGTCAGCAATCTTATATTTTTATTACCCGCATGGGGAGAATAAGCTTGCGGCATAGCAATGAGGGAGGCGAGTAGCTATCAGTCTTAGCTAGGTCACCATGCAATGTCCAATTCACCATTGCTGAATGGCGAGTACAGATCTGCTTACTAGCACTTGTTTGTCGAAACAGTGTTTTAAAGTTTTGGGACCATCGATTATTCTTCTTATGATGAATGACATCTTTCGAGTTTGTGTACTTGTCAAGCTGTATGCTGTTGAATTGTGAATTGTCTCTCCTGCTGTCGGAACTTTCCCCTCCCGCCATCATCACTAGGTTCCATCAAGGTGGAAACAGCAGCCAAGTGGACATGGGAGTACATACCACTGATGCCCATACACAATAGTTGGGAAAATATATATATTTTTTTTTATGGTATTAACATGCGGGTGTTTTTATATGATGACGTGCACAGGGATGTTAAACAATCAATATTAGTAGGCCTAATGGCAAATTCCACAATAAAGTAGTCCACTTCTCTGGAGTTTTTTTTCTGTCCAATTGAAAAATGACATTTAGAACATCTGCAACTTTAGAAATATTTAAAATCTAACTGTGTCGTGTGCATGGTTTGCTAAACAGTTTATTCTGTGCATTTCTTATACAGTCGCAGTATACTAGAGAGACAGAAATGTAAATGTTACTAATGTCATTTGTGTTACTAATGTCATATTTCCTTAATTATTTTTTTACAATATTTTTTACATAAATGTTGAAAATGACTAAAACAAATTGGTTCCGATAGGCTACCCATGAAACAAAAATAGTACTGGCAGTTTAGGACAACTTCTGAAATCCCTAGGTCGGATGCATATTTATCAAATACAGACCCTCGATCTTCATCATTGATTTTTCAAATGTAAACCATCTTCAATACCTGTGCTTCTCATCCTAATGTACTGTGCCATAAAATGTCCAGTTTTCGACGGCAAGAGTCACAACACCTACACCACTAGATGAACGTAATAGTCATTACTTTCTGTAGTGGTTATCATGTTTTAATATATTACCATTCTGCTGGGGTGAATAGTCTTCATTTCAACGAATGATCACTTGTTTTCAGTATTCACATCCCACTGAAATGTTTACATCTCTTTCCGCCATCTTTCTTGTCACCAAGGACAGTCTCGGACGTTTCCGGTATATGAAACTAAACTCGGATATACACAAAAAATAGTGCGTGATTAATTTCACTATGAAAAAGGACCAAGTGAGAACTGTTGACGTCTTCTAGTTCTGATAGATGGTTTTATTCATTTCAACGTTTTACAAATTTATGAAATAATGGAAAAACAACTTTGTTTATTTATCCAAAAATAATTTCTATCCTGTTAACGCGTTTTTTTCGATGTATATGTAATGGTCCGGAGCCGTCCGAAAAGAAACGAGGGGAGATAATTTACTCCGTCAACAGGGGGCGTTGAGTGAAGTACGGTAGCACACGACGCATGAAACGTGGAAGGAAGAAACCGGTGTGCCTGTGTTGTTGGTGCTATCTACAACTGAATTCCTTCTTAGGACATAGACTACGTGGATAATATTGATACACTTATCATTTCCACTTATCCAAAATGGCAGTGCACCGAGCTGTCTTGTCTGTTTTACGCCGTAAACCGTACCTCTGTGTTACGGCTCTACCAGCTGTTGGAATCTGCTGCAGAAGGTATTCTGCCGATTCTGCTGGGTCCGGTATGGTTGGGCGCGATTTCTTGACGTTGAAACATTTCCAACCTGTGGAGATTGAACAACTTTTATGGACTTCCAAAGATCTAAAGACGCGGATCCGAGACAATAGAGAAGTCCTGCAGCCTTTGGTTGGAAAATCTATTGCCATGATTTTCCAGAAGCGGAGTACAAGAACAAGGCTCTCCACAGAAACTGGGATGTGTCTCCTTGGCGGTCATGCAGCTTTTTTGGGACCAGACGACATTCATCTGGGGGTTAACGAGTCTATCAAAGACTCTGCCAGGGTGTTATCCAGAATGTCTGATCTCATTCTAGCAAGGGTCTACGGACAGCAAGACTTGGATGTTTTAGCCGATGAGGCTACAGTTCCGATAATATCTGGTCTTTCAGACTTGTATCATCCTTTACAAACTCTAGCTGACTTCCTCACTATGCAGGAACATTTTGGATATTTGAGGAGATTGAAAGTAGCTTGGGTCGGGGATGGGAACAACATTTTGCACTCTCTGATGTTTGGTTGTGCAAAAATTGGTCTGGATTTGAAGGTAGCCATGCCCATAGGCTATGATCCTGACAAAGATGTGGTAGAAGAAGCAGTACAAATAGCTGCGCAGACACCTGGTGCACAGATAAATTTTACCCATGATCCAATGGAGGCGACATACCGGGCTAATGTAATCGTAACAGATACCTGGGTTAGCATGGGTCAGGAGGAAGAGAAGAAAAAGAGACTGCAAGATTTTGCAGGTTATCAGGTCAACAGAAAAATGGTGGATCAAGCTGCAGCTGACTGGATCTTCCTACATTGCTTGCCAAGAAAACAAGAGGAAGTTACCGATGATGTGTTCTATGACAAAAACTCCATAGTTTGGCAAGAGGCGGAAAATCGAAAGTGGACAGTCATGGCGGTGATGCTGCATTTGCTGCGACAATACCACCCTTCTATTCCAAGGCTGAAATTTGATGCAGAGTAGATACTGTTTGGCTCAATGCTATGAGATATACAGAGTTACAAGCAAATGATTTTGTACTTCCAAGCCTACTGAATTGATAAGTGGTGCAAAAGTGATTGAATTATTACAAACCCTAATCCCCTACCCTTCCAAGAATTGAGGTGGGCCCTCAGTAGGTTCAATCAACTGATCATGGAATAACTAGTATGGCTTCAAAAGATTCAGTAGTACCCCTTCCTCATCAACTCTTTATCAGGCAGAAATAATACCTGCCCACTTGCCTTCAGTTTTAAAAATGATACTGCCAGCACATGACAAATGAGATACCGGTAGCCTGATTTCATTCATGTAAATGCAAATTTGTTCAGTTTCCACATATTCCATTCTTCCTCTGTCTGAAAAACAATATAATTTTGTTGTTCATAATGTAAAATGAGCATTATGAATTGAGTGAGTGATGAATTGCAAGTTGTGCAAAATAACTCTAAAATGTGATGTGTTACATTGTGCAAGCAATGGTGAATCTCCAGTGTTAAATTGTAATTTATTTGACGATAATTCTAAAATCTTTCGAAGAAGATTATCTGAACAGTGCAGTGTTAGATTGTGCAATGGCGAATCTTCAGGACAGAAATGTCCAAGATTTAATTTGTGCAAGATGATTCTAAAATGTACTCGAATCAATGGTGCCAGAATGGATGGCCTGGACTTGCTCAGTGAATCTCCAGTGTTAAACTGAAATTTGTACAAAATGCATCTAAAAAGTGCAATGTGAATTTACAATTTGTCATGTTAATTGTAAATTCTATATTTTAAATCTTTTGGCATTGCAAGATAAATCTAAAATGTGCAGTGTTCAATTGCGCAAATGTGAACAAAAGATATACAACTTGAACAAAACAGCAAATTGTTGTTAAATTGTAATTTGTACAAAATTTAATTTGTGCAATGTGAATCTCAATTTGCCATAAATCCCTACCTGGTCTATCAGTTTATTTTAAATGATATTTTCTTATTCTTATTCCTGTAATTCCTGCTCAATTAGAAAAATAATTATTTGAGGCAAATTAAATTCATTTTGGGTACTTCGAGACAGGAAAAATGCATAATTTTGAAATAAAAGTGTAACATAATTTTTTTAGTATGCCAATGGTCATCATCTGACTTTGGGATATTGCAAGTAGGCTCAAAGTCACCCCAATATGATAAGCAAAGTTTCAACTCTTACTTTGCTTTGCTCCTGAGCTACAGACCAGGAAAAGTTCACTTTGCTCATTCCTCAGTTAACTCCACCCTGTAAAACTCAGCCAGATAACGTTGAGCTTCACATTACACAATTTAACAAGTTAAATATGAAATATGTAGTGCTATGCTATATTGTTAAGTGTGCATGTAATGTTGAATTGTGCAAATGTGGGGTTAAATTGTGACAGTAGCATTAGAGTGTTATAACTATGATTTTGGTGCTAAACTGATTTTTGTCTCAAAATTATGCCAATTAATCCTACCTTGTTAAAGGTGAATTCCAAGTATGCGAGTTGTAGTATGAAATAAATGAAAGGTGAATCTCACATGTGTTATGAAACTGTGACAACTGTGTTAACTGTGACTGAAAATTTTCCACAATTTTTCGCCATGTTGAAATGTATATGCTGGAAGAGCTCTTTTTTCCTTTGAGCCAGATCTGCCCAAATGATCTGCTTTTTCCCCTTGACCAAAATTAGCCTTGGCTTGCTTGGGGTAGTATTGTCATCATGTACGTCCATGATGTTTGTCCGTCCATCTCTGTTTTCTTATTAACACTGGTCTCAACAATAGCTATACCTAGAAATATCAAACTCAGATTACACATGTATTTGATCACAGAGCATTTCTAAGTTCATTGGAAGTCTGTGAAATTGACCCATTTTTTCTGATTCTTGATGTCAAATATGTAACATTCTGCTTGCTCCCACTATATTTCGAGAATTGTAAGGCATAGGCGCTGTGATGTTGTACCAGACACATAGCTGGTCATGGCTACTGCAAAATTGGCTTGGGGATATTGTCATGTACGTATGTTCGTCTGTTTTCTCATTACCATCTAATAAATAACTGCCTATGAACCCCAAATTTAGCTCACATATGTTGTTGTTGTACAATAGAAGCCTATTGAAAATCATTGGGATTGGCCCAAGTAGTAGGAAGCAGTGAAATCTATTTTCATCGAGGGGAGGGGAGATGAGGATGGGGTGGGTTGCAAATATGGGTTGTACATCACTTTTGTAATGGAGTTTCCGGTTTGAGGTCACTTCTGATAAAGGGTTGCCATGACAATGTGGAGAGGTCACTTCCGTTCACATGGTTGGTGGCGTGCATTCAAAAGTAGGATTTTCTCTAAAAAAAGATGGCAAAATGGACTTCACACCCAGTCAGAACAGTGGGCTATACCTGGGCCAAATGGGTCATGCAGAGTGTTATCTTGAAGCTGTCATGGTGTAGATTACGCTTGGCATGGTATTAACCGGAAGTGACATGGTGCGCATACATGTGAAGTCTGAGTAGTAGTAGTGAAATATGGCATTTTGGGGGGTACATGCATGTTTGAGCGATCTAAGGGCCATCCAGCTATGACATGGAGGATGTCATCGTGAAGCTCCCGGCATGAAGACTATGCTTGAGTTGGGTGGTTTTGACCGGAATTGACGTTATGGTGTGCATGTGCAGTACAGAAAGATGGCATTTTGGGAGTGAACAGGGGCAATTGATGGAAATTCATGCTTTAAATGGGCAGTGGATGTTGAAGCACTCATGGTGTAGACTGTGACTGGGGTGGTGACGTCATGATGTGCATGCATACTCGGGGAGTAGTAGAGAAAGTGCAATTTTGCATGTGGTCTGGTAATATGCCGACCTCTAGACTTGTACACTGGACCGTAGGGGCAGTTATGTGGGGGATAACTGGCTCGCGCTGTAGAGTACGACTGGTGTAGTGAGATCATGATGTGCATGCACACTCGGATGCAGGACCCAGTGAGCCTGGACTGGTCATGACCTGGGCCAGATGGGTAAACTGCGCATGCGCATCATGAGTTCACCTGTGGTCAAACACACCCCAAATGTACATTGATTGGAGTTATTTTTGGCAGTTTTTATAACCATATAACTACATGTAAATGATACTGATACTGATACTGATATTTTATTCCACGTATGAGCACATGAAATACAAACGAGCCAATGAATTAACAATATTGAACAATAATATGTTATTGTGTGGCAGTGGGTGAGGTGGATAAGAGATGTCGACGCTCTTCCAACATCTCGTACAAAAACTGTCCAACGAGTGGTGCAATCGTACTCGGGCAATCGAGTATCAACAAAAATTGCTCTAGTTCTGTCATAAAGGTCGTTTCGGGGTGTGCCTGTATCAGTTTCTCCAATAAGAGGCTTCGGAGACGTTTTAGTTTAGGGCATTTCATGATAAAATGAAATTCATCTTCCGCTGATATGTTACATAATCTACAGATTCTGTCGCTTCTGTCTATATAGTTATTTTTATTTCTGTATCGAAAATCTGCCATTTTTCATGCCAGGTCTCTCCGATCTCGAGTGAAGTCTACACCACGAGAGCTTCAATATGACATCCTGCATGAACCATTTGGCTCAGGTATATAACCCACCTAGACCCATTTGTATGGGTATAAATTCTGTTTTCCATAGTTTTAGTTTTGTTTCGGGAAAATCCTATTTTTAGATCCACTCCACTAATCCCGGAACAAGAAAGGACCTTTCCACATTGCCATTATAATCGGGAGTGACTGCGAAGCGGAAGTGACGTCATCACTCATGTCACTGGAAGTGGCTTACAACCCACCCCTTCCTCATCTCTTCCCTCCCACACGAGGATTAAGAGATTTCCCGGGTTCTTACAACTGACATATGTCTACTGAGTCACCATTGTATGTCAATTTTGTCTTTAATTACTTAATATCACCATTTCTGAAGAATGATACGGCCTCAGTTAAATGAACTTACATCAGACACACATGTGTACATGGACTACAGCTGAAAAGTGGCTTTGGGTTATTGTCGTTATGTACATCCGCCCGTCTTTTTTCTCGTTACCACTTTATCTCAACTTTTATCATATATGTATGCATGGTGTTGCGGAATGGAAGTTGATTGGTTTTTATTAACCAATACCGTATTTGAATACACTAAAGGCTGAGGATTTCTCCGTGCTTTACAAGGTTAGTTTTTTGTCTGTTGTGATTCAGTATTGGAATATGCTACATCCAGACTTTGCAATACTCAATTTGTGGAGTTGAATGACCCTCCTTGAGGGATTTAATGTAGTGTAAGATTTAGTGTAACAACCAGTCATTTGATCGACACAAATGGTCATCTGAGTCTGACATCATTCGTGGTTAGTATATCATATAATTATGTTTGTATATACATTGAATCTCGTTTCTAAACCTGTATCTGTTAAGAATACAATAAGAACTGTGTTGCTGTTGTTCAGATGAAGGAAATGTCGGAAGGAAGACAAATGATCAGTGTGACCGTCTTTTTTTTAGTACAGACGTGACCGACCATAATTTATAAGTTAAATATCCACCATGACCACGACGGATGTAGTCCCTCAGAGCCACCATGAAAGAAACAAATAAGCGAGGTATTTGACCATGGGAAATAGGATCCTTTGTGTCCGTCCGTCTTGCCTGTTTAAACCATGAAATATATGGTCAGGGTGACCATATGCTCTTTTCTTGTCCAATCAGAAGCCGATCGTGTCAATCTCCGACTGTACTTGTCCAATCAGAAGCCGATCGTGTCAATCTCCGACTGTACTTGTCCAATCAGAAGCCGTACTTTGGGAAACTGCCCTCGTGTTGCGTCAGTCTTCGGTCATGTTCGGTTTTGGTCGCATTCAATGACCATCCATTCGCTCTGGTTCATCCCTAAGCGTCGTCGGGCAGTCCAGGATACTGTAACGGAACAGCTGTTTGTCCTGGAACGTCACTGTACACGTCTTTTGGATACGCTTGATTTTATGAGCGTAACACAGTAATGCCCGTCAACGTATAGCTTAAGGCTTCAATGCCTTGGTGAATAGCTCAGAAGCTCTGATGGGTCTAGAAATGCCATGGAATTGACACTAATTCATCAAAATGCAGTGACGTCCGGCATTACAGCTTAACGCCAGTCTCAACCAACGCCTCAACACCCTACCTTAACGCCTTAACGTCCAAGCCTAACGCCTTATCGTAATGCCTGAATGTATTGTCGATCTTCCAATCACATGCGCAGGCTTCGGCCATTGGCATTTAAACCTTCGGTGGAAGTGACGTCATTAAACCCACATAAATAAATGTGATCTGTTTCAACAGCAACTTGAAGAATGTTTGATCTGGAAAACTGCCGAGCCACTGAGTGTGTGCTCGCTAAACAATTGGCAGAATTTTGATTGTTAAACTTTAAGATTATTGACCAACCCAGTGATTGGAACACCCTTCTATTCAAAGAAGCCCCTGCTATCAGGCTAGAAAATCCACAATTGAACTGTGGTCTCAAAGCAGCTAAAGGACTCATTGGTTAAAACCTTACTCACTGTATAGTATATGTCTGACTGGTTGATTGTCTTTGAATTGTTTCTATAAAACTTACATAAGTAGTAGGTAGGACACCGATCCGGTCAGGTTTTGCCGGAGGAGGTAACTCTTGGTTCCCCTTTTTATCCACCAGGGGGCGCTGTGCCGTATGACGTCACTTCCGGTCTGGGTGAATGGAGTGTGACCTCTATGACGTCACTTCCGGTTTGGGTGAATGGGGCGTGACTTGTGAGGATGATAGGAGATGTACTGACCTGTCTGTGGGGATGTCATTCATCTCCGTGTCTTTTCGGTGAGCGGGGCATGTACTGGGGTTTTTCCCCACAATGTCGTTCACCTCCGTATTTCTTCGGTCAGATCCGTGGGAGCTTGTACTGATCTGTCTGTGGGGTTTTTCCCACAATGTCGTACACGAAGGTGACCGAAGATGTCACGGAGGTCAGATTATTCTTCCGCGGTGATGCGGTCTGGTGGTGATGCGGTCGCGGGAAAAAGCTTCCGCGGAGAAAAAGTAGTCCCTACACTTCAAATACGCTGCATGGTCCGATTGGGTCGAGTGAGGTATCAAAGTGAAGCATTCGTGAAGGGGCATCCAGTCATGGGTGGGTGCATGTAAAATTAGGATTTTTTCCCGAAACTATAAAAAGCGGAACACGGACTTTACCCCTAAAATAGGGGGAAACACCTATCAACCCTAGTCAAAAGGGCTAATATCGGTCCCCGCGCTTATTGGGACCTGCCTATCAAGTCAATGGGGTGGGTGCGTGTAAAATTAGGATTTTTTCCCGAAACTATAAAAAGCAGAATACGGACTTTACCCCTAAAATAGGGGAAAACACCTATCAACCCTAGCCAAAAGGGCTAATATCGGTCCCCGGGCTTATTGGGACCTGCCTATCAAGTCAATGGGGTGGGTGCATGTAACAGTAGGATTTTTTCCCGAAACTATAAAAAGCGGAATACGGACTTTACCCCTACAATAGGGGTCTGTATTATACAATATAAGGGAAAATGCCTGTATGGGGTATGGGGATGGTCAATTTTTTTCGTGGGCTTTACTATGGCTTGTGGGGTCGCGTTTCTCTCGTCTCGCCAAGAAAATGACAATGGGAAGGGTCCCGGAGCGAATCGGTGAAATTTTTGGGAAAAGTCACCGAGGTCTGTATATAGGCCCATAGGCTGGCCATGGGGGGTATAGGTCCAACCTGGGAAATTCACACACGTTCATTGTGATATGGGTTGCTTGGATTTGTTTTTCACGTCTCGTCATTTAGAACACGATGAGAAGGGTCCCGGAGCGAAACGGTGAAATTTTTGGAAAAAGTCACCGAGGCCTGGGTAGGCCCATAGGCCTATACTGCATGGCTATGGGTGTATAGGTCCATACGGGGTGGACGTTTTGGGATCTAGGTGGGCCACTAATGGTCCGATGGGGTCGAGTGAGGTATCAATGTGAAGCCTATGTGAGGGGGCAACCGATGGGATGGATGTGGGGTAGGAATATCGTCATTCTGCGCATGCGCAATAGACAAAGTGTATGGAAATAGACGTTTTGGGATCTAGGGGAGCCACTAGTGGGCCGATTGGATCGAGTGAGGTATCAATGTGAAGCCTATGTGAGGGGGCATCTGATGGGGTGAGTGCGGGGTTGAAATATCGTCACTCTGCGCATGCGCAGTGGACAAAGGGTATGGAAATAGACGTTTTGGGGTCTAGGTGGGCCACTAGTGGGCCGATGGGATCGAGTGAGGTATCCATGTGAAGCCTATGTGAGGGGGCTAGACTAGGGTGTCGTTTCCATTCTGCTGCGCAGGTCACGTGGGTTGTGACGTCACTTCCGGGTTTCACCTCCAAACCCAGAAGAGTTCCAATTTTCTCTTAGACGTCCGGATGTTCAACCTCCAGGGTTTTTCCCGGCCCGGCCCGGCCCGCCCCCCGGCCCGCAGCGCGCGCGCGCGGGGGTGATCTGATGCCGCAGCGCGCGCGGGTTATCCGGAAGTGCGTGGGTGAATCCGCAGCGCGCGCGCGCATGAAGACCCTCGTGCATACCCCAATGCAGGCGCAGACGTGATGTGCCCGGATGATAGACACGGACGTCGCCGAGAAAAACACATACAACACGTCACATACAGTCGCCCCCCCTCAAGACCCTCATATATACCCGGATGACGGACGTTACCGAAAAGACACGGACGTTACCGAAAAGACACGGACTTTACCGAAAAGACACAGACTTTACCGAAAAGACACGGACGTACCCGAAAAGACACGAACGTGAACGACATTGTGGAAAAACCCCACAGACAGGTTATTACATGCATTCCTATGATGTTCACAGGTTACGCCCATTCACGAAGGGCCGTCACAGGGCGTAGTAGAAAAAAGCACATTTCTAAGCTTAT
Source organism: Hanleya hanleyi (assembly GCA_036873755.1). NCBI lineage: Eukaryota > Metazoa > Mollusca > Polyplacophora > Lepidopleurida > Hanleyidae > Hanleya > Hanleya hanleyi. The sequence continues at coordinate 38,437 of JAVTVY010016633.1, forward strand.
TGACCTTATGGCGCAAGCGAGTATAACAAGTGCCCTTGACTCACACGGTGTATAAAACCCTACCCAACAGGTACACTATAAAGCCACCTCTAACCGTTCGCTTTTCATTCCCCACCATGGCAGCGAGCGGAACAGAGCTTGCGTTATTCCAACTGACGTCCGACGTCTACCTCATCATCAATGACGATCACCTGGAGCTGGTCCAAGACGCACCGCAGAAGGTGAAGATTTTGTTATCGCTATCAGGCTGGACTCTATTGACACGATTGTTACAGGGAAAAGAGCCCGAAAGGAATTTCATGCACGTGGAAGTCGGCGTGCACATACGCACTGCTGGAGAGGATTCCCTTTTTCCCCGGTTGGAACAGAGTGGAGGTACCTATATCACACTCTGTCCACCCTTATGGATGGCACTGAAAGATGTACTCCCCGAGGTGGATGACTTACTACACCCCGAGGTGAAAGAAGGGACTGTGGCTACCCGTAGGCTTACACCTGGCTGCACCCTATTGTTGTACCCCAAACGAGTGGACCTCATCGATAGCGGACTTAGGTGTTGATGTACGCCTGAACCCAAAGCGCACGTCTCTTTGTCACCGGAAGGATGGACTACCTTGAAACGGGTGTTGTTGGGTGACCTGCACGGTGATAGCATTCACCTGTGTGACGACGTCTACATTTTCTGCGGTCCCTTTTTCGCTCGACTCCTCTGTCTGAACGACGGTGGTTTTACCCTGGACCCCGATCTATGGACGGCTTTGGAACAAGTAGTCCCCATTGTCGATAAGGTACTATCTCTATAGGAGCCACATAACCAATCAGAATAGTACGTATCACGGACTACACCCGTAGAGCTATATCTAGGCGCGCATGTGTCACATGGTATATAAAACACGTCCCTCTGGATCCCACACCTTCATTTCTACGGTTGCAGAGCCATGACGGAGATCCATTCCTATGCGACTCGCATTTTACAGCATGCCACCGTGGTTAATTCACTCACGGGTTACCGAGCAGTGGTCCGGTCCATGTTTGCAGATGGCGACGACAACGAGGGGCGACGCCAGATCCTGAACGAGTTCACAGAAGCGGTCCTCGACAGAGTGCACTCGATGGAGAGGTGTGCCATCACTCACCACTACTGGACTATGACAGCCATCCTTGATGCTCGGGCTATGGACCACGAGCGCTCACGCCGGAACCAGCGACGGCTGGTTGGCCTCACAATAGTCTGTGCCCTATTGACCCTGGCGCTGTGGCATTGACAGTGGGACCTCACCATAAATACGAGGGTCAGACAGAGTGTGTGTCATTCACCGTTCGTCATTGGATCAAGCATGTCACCAGTCCTACGAGCCATCCTTCCCCTTACACCCCGGGTGGGGTTACACGTCTATGAAGATAAAGTCACCCTCGTGGAAGACCGTGGAGATGTTTGCTGGTCGCGCGCTGAGACCGTATCGAATACGGTTACGCTACACCGTGACGGCTGGACCAAATTTAAACGGGTGTTGAGCGGCGAGCTCGACGGACACCTCATCCACATAGACAATGCCATCTACGTACACCGTGGACCCTTCTTCCCACGCCTGGGCCGCTACCAAGACCCTACGCGAGGCTTCACCCTAGACCCCGATCTGTGGACAGCCTTCGAGAAAGTGGTGCCCATCGTGGACCAGCTGTTTACACCGGACGAGCGGTCATCAGACGAGTTGGGAGTGGGCTCGTGCCCTGAGAGAAGTGGCTGCAGAACCCAATGAACAAATGTCTAGCCATGAACCAGACGACGATGCCATTGATTACCCGGCTAGACTCAGTCAGCCCAGTGACATGACCACCCGATCCTTTGATCTCACAGGGTTCTCCCTATAAATACGAGAGACAGTCAAATCTGGTACCATTCACGTACTGACCATGACGGAGCATATAATACTGGCGTATCTCAGCTTGACCCCCGAGGTTTTCCTGCACGTATATGCGGATAAGGTCGATATCATGGAGGAGGTGGGAGACATCTGTGATGCGGACCCTACACAACCGTGCCCGGCCCACATTCGTCTGTCCCGGGAGGGCTGGACCAAATTCAAACGGGTGTTGTCTGGTGAACTGGACGGCGACCTCATCCACTTGTGTCACGATGTGTACATCCGACGCGGCCCTTTCTTTGCTCAATTGGCTCGGCTAGATGGGGGTACAGTGCATTTTACCCTTCACTCTGATCTGAATCAGGGAAGATGCCGTGGTAGATGTGGATCAAGTGCTTATCAAGCGGTCATCAGACGAGTTGGACTGGTCATTTACCATGGACACTGGAAGCCAACGAAGAAAATCAGAAAGAAACTCCGGCCCAAGATATACCCGTTATAAATAAACGATAGAGCCAGGGTCCATCATCATTTGTCAGCATGAAGCGCTGGGAGAAGGTGTTGGATAACTTATACTACAGTCCTGACAGTCCGGCGGCCTATAGTGCATTATCGGCTCTCTATCGAGCGGCCAAACCCCAGGGGATACAACGTGCCCAAGTCCGAAATTGGTTAAGAAAACAAGACACCTATACCTTACATCGATCTGTCCGTCGCCATTTTCTACGGAACCGGGTCATCGTGGGAGGAATAGGTGCCCAGTGGCAAGCAGATTTAGTCGATATGAGCGCCTTACTGTTATATGGAAAATGGAATAGGTCTTTGGATTATGGACGCGGATATTCACTAATGGACGACGGCTGGATTATGAATGACGGACTAGACGCTTGTAATTTGCCAAACACAACGATGGGAATCGGTATATCTTGACGTGCATCGATATCCTGTCGAAGTATGCGTGGGTGGTACCCATCCGGATGAAAACGGGGGCGAATCTCCTAGCGGCATTCAAAGACATCTTCAAGACCGGGCGCAAACCTTTGTATTTGCAAACCGACGAAGGCACGGAATTCCTCAACAGACCGTTCCAACAGTTTCTGAAAGCCCAGAAGGTGTTTTTCTTGCATACGTACAACGAGACCAAGGCTTCCATGGTGGAAAGGTTCAACAGGACATTCAAAGGCCGCATGTATAAATATTTCACCTATAAGAATACAAGGCGGTACATCGATGTTCTCCCGAAACTTGTGAGTGGTTACAATCGAGCCTATCATCGGAGTATAGAGAGAGCCCCCATTACCGTGACCCAACGCAATGAAGCCCAAGTCCGGCGTGTCTTGTACCCCAGGCAATCGCAGCGAACGACGAAGGCGGTGTACAAGGTGGGGGACCCTGTACGGATCAGTAAAGTCAAAGGTCAATTTGAGAAAAGTTACTTGCCCAACTGGAGCGATGAGCACTTCCTGATTAAACGGCGCCTACTCCGACAGCAGCGAGTCTATGAACTGGAAGATCTTCAGGGGGAACCGTTGCTAGGGACGTTTTACGAGATGGAATTACAGCCTGTCGTAAAAACACCGCAAGACTACTACACGGTGGAGCAGATTTTGAAAACGGAACGTCGACGCTGCTAACTGTTTCATTTCGTCAAATGGCAAGGTTGGCCCAGTTTCTTCAATTCCTGGGTCGCTGCCAACCAGGTAAAACGACTATAAAGCCAGACACCACTACCGTCATCCTTCATTCCACGTTCGACCACGGTGCTATGGACTAGCAGCAGCTGCCTCTGAACACAGCGTCTCCCAAACGCGCAAAGCGCAAGTGGGCTTTGTGGGGATAGTGCTAACCCTGCTGAGTGTGTTGTACGGAGGTGTGTTTTACGACGTAGGCTATGTCAGCACGCTACTTAACCAACTGAGAACACCAGCCATCAGTGAAACCAGTCTACAGATAGCACCAGTCAACCCCGTATCGAGCCCAGTCACCACCACACTCCGTGTACAAGCCACGTCGAGCTCCACACCAAGCTCCACACCTACACCAAGAACACCCACTACGTCTGAAAACCCACCGGATTTCATCCCTCACAGTGAACAGACAACGACGACCGACGTTATACCCACCACCATCATCACTCACAGTGAACAGACAATGACGACCGACGTTGTACCCACCACCACCACTCCACTTCACTCGTACGAAATTTACAAGAGCGGGTTACCACGACAGCGCATACAGCTCGAACCATGGACCCTCGGTGGCAGCATCCCTTCACTTGCGTCATCGCAGGATCGACGGGCTCCGGCAAAACGCACTTCGTCAGGAAGCTCCTTCAACACGCCGACAGCATGATCACCCCACCCATTGCCCGAGTCGTGTGGTGTTACGGAGAATGGCAGGAAGCGTATGCAGCAATGCCCCACATGACGTTCGTGGAAGGCCTACCCAACCTGGCCGATTTGGAACCCGACACCTTGGTGGTTCTGGATGATCTCATGGCGGAGACGGATGCGCGGGTCACCCAACTCTTTACCAAAGGCAGCCACCATCGACGGCTCAGCATCATCTACATTGTGCAGAATCTGTTCAGTAAAAACAAAGAACATAGGAACATCAGCTTAAATGCCCACTACCTGGTGGTCTTCAAAAACCCGAGAGATACCACTCAACTGCTGCACCTGGCGAGACAGATGTATCCCGGCCGCACACCGTTTGCGTTGGAAGCCTTTAAAGATGCGACAACCCCTCAGCACGGGTATATGCTCTTCGACCTCAAGCAAGCCACCCCCGACCACCTTCGACTACGGACCGGCATCTTTCCCGGAGAGGCCCACCACGTGTACATGCAAAAATAATGTAAACACACCCACAGTGGCGCCCCCAGCTGGGGTGTGTGTTTGATGATGGGGATAATAAAAAGAATGAATACCACAGCATGGTTGACTTTCTCTCTGTTCTCTGAGGTAGATAAAAAGGGCAGAGTTGTGGGTTCTGGCATTAGTTGTACATGATGTCTGAGCGAGTACGGTATCACGCTCCCACGCTCCGTGTATTGAAGACGGCCCCACCCGAGTTGGTCCGAACCATTGTACGCGGTGCGGACCCTGACCGTGTACGCTGTCTGTGCGAGATCGGGTACAACCTGTTAAAAGGCAACGTTCCACTGACTCCGGCTCAGAAGACCAAGTTGGCCAAGCATAAGACAGGTCTCCGAACCTTAGTCCAGAAGCGGGTCCCTCAAACACAAAAGAAAAAGGTGTTACAGAAAGGCGGCTTTCTCGGGGCCATCTTAGCACCGTTGGCCGCTTCCGTGTTGGGTCCAGTATTGGGTGGACTCTTCGGCCGACAATGAACCACACGAAAAAAATGATCCTCGTAGAACCACGGTTCCTTCAAAACCTCCAATCGCCCTACCCTGTCCAACCTACGGTGAAGACCATACACACCCTCGATGAAGAGATGCAACAGATCTTACAGAGACCGGGGTTAAGCGACAGTCAGAAAGTACAACGATACAATGAGACGCTTCAACGGTACATGACGTTCATGGACCAATACAAAACCTTCTCTACCCCACCACCACCACCACCACCACGTGACACACCGCCGACCTCAGCACCGCTCCAACAGCCGCCATTACCAGGGGTAGCACCCACAGCCCCACAGTGGGTGGAAGACGAAGTGCTGAAGAGTGTACCTGCATCGTTCAAGAAACAAGCTGGCCTGGTATTACAACGGATGAAACAGAATCCTAACATGACTTGGAATGATAAAGGCGAACTACTGGTACAGAATCAGGTGGTTCCCGGCACCCACATGACGGATTTAGTGAATGACCTGATGCGTAAACGCAGGTCGCACACGGATCCTCGAGGATGGGAGGTCTTCGCTCAAGGCTTGAAAGACATGCATGTACCACAGGAATTGGTGGGGAACCCCCACCGCTGGGCCTTTATGCAGCGAACCCAGCAATCGCCGAGTGGCCCACTACCTTCTTGGGAATCCGAATGGGAACCGGAGTCACCCCCCAAAACATCACCACCACAACGGGCACCTTCTTTTCAGACCTTTAAAAAACCATCCTTGATCAGGACACCCCACATCTCCAGAGCCGTGACACGTAGCCAGTCAACGCGACGAACACGACGCCGGACACAACTGCCCAAGGCCTGGAACACCTATTAAAACCAACAGCAGCAGCAGGACAGCTCAGTCGCCATGTTTTACCTCACCCTACCCAGTAACAGTTCGCTGGATGTGTTTCCTAACAACACCTTGGCCAAGTACGTGACCCAGTTACCGCAACCGTTGCATTTACCTGGGCGCTGGGAATGTGGCCTCGTGGATATCCAATACCCTTACTCGTGGTACAACGTGCGAGCCATTGAAGTGTGGTACGAGGTGACCTACAAAGGAAAAGACACCCGACTCACCCTCCCCGAAGGCCAATACGATACTCCCAAGGAGTTCATGGGTGGGCTGTCAAGACTGTTGCATTATAAGGCTCTACGGGAGGTCACGAATACTTCAAGACCCATCAAAGCCTATCCCTTCAAGAATCACGTGAGTCAACGCGAGTGTCGTACTGAGTCCTATCCTACAGCAAATGCTGGGTTTCGATCTACAGACGTTCGCTGGTCCCACCGCCCACCAAGGCGAAATCCCGATGGATATGAAGTCGGGTATGTACGGACTCTACGTCTACTCGGACGTGGTGGACAACCACATCGTGGGCGATATCAACACACCTCTGTTACGGGTGGTGCCCATTAAAAAAACGTATGGAGATCAAGTCACCCACAGTTTCACTCACATGCTCTACCTACCCGTACGACAAACCGACATCAACACGATCACAGTGGATATAAGAGATGACACGGGACGACCGGTGGCATTCGAACGCGGGAAAGTGGTGCTGACACTTCATTTTCGACAAGCACGTGCTCCTCACTTTGTATAATGAAGGTGCCTTACGAGTGCGATGCACGCAGCTATATGGACTATTATGCCCAACAGGCCGGCGGTGGCCTTCCGGTATTTAGTGGTGCACGCATGCAACGAGGACATGGACTGGGGAACATACTCGGGAGCATCGTCAAAACGTTCCTGCCGTTGGTGACGCGTGGGGTGAAAGCAATCGGCAAACAAGCGGTACGCAGTGGACTGCAAGTCGCCGGTGATGTCTTGGGGGGTACGGCACCCAAAGAAGCCTTGAAACGGCGGGCCAAAGAAGCAGGAGGCGTCTTAGTGGCCAAAGCACAACGCACCGTAGGGAATAAAAGAGCTGCCCCACCGAGACCACGCACCAGTCGACGACCGACCCAGCGACGACGCACATCGAAGAAGACCCAGGATATCTTTTCTTAAAACATGTCCTTGATCCACGCAGAGTCCTGCCCCTCCACCAACAGTGAATTTGATTTGTGGACCGTGCCGCCCACACAGACCAGTGCCGAACAAGGATTATGGGTGGAGCATCTCCCGCTCTCCAGCATCAACGAAACAGGGCCCATCGAGTTCACCATCAGTAATGCGGATACGGCCTATGTGGATTTAGCCCATACATACTTGTATGTGAAAGCCAAGATCGGCAATGGAGATGGCTCCAGAATCGTGGACCAAGCAACGGTGGGCCCGACGAATCTCTGGCTGCACTCGATGTTTCAACAGGTGGATATATTTCTCAGCGAAAAACTCATCAGTGACTCGACCAACACGTACCCCTATCGAGCCTACATCGAGACGCTGTTGTCGCATGGGCGAGAGGCTAAAAATCTCAACTGACAGCCGCTTTATTCTACCAGGACACAGCCCAGCACATGGGCGTAGAGAACGACAATGTGGGATATAACAAACGGAAGGCTTTGACCGCGAACGGCGTCTCGGTGGATCTCATGGGTCGACTGCACGCAGACCTGTTCATGCAAGACCGGTACCTCTTGAACAAGATCCCCATCAAAATCCGACTGATACGGGCGCCTCCGACCTTCGCCTTGATGCCCACTAACGAAGACGGGCATGCAGCTGACTATAAGATTGTCATCCAAGACGCAGTCCTGTATGTCCGAAAAGTGAAACCGAATCCAGCCGTTCAATTGGGACACCTCAAAGCCTTGGAAACAAAACCAGCCCAGTGCCCTATCCGACGTGTGCAAACCAAAGTGTTCTCTGTGTCTGCTGGAAATATGAACGCCAACAAAGAAAACCTGTTCCTGGGGTACTACCCAAGCGATTGATCCTGGCCTGTGTGGAAAATACCAGTTTCAGCGGAGCCTACCCAGATAACCCGTTTGACTTTAAACATTTCGGCATCAATTTTGTGGCCCTGCATGTGGATGGACAACAGGTCCCAGCCACGGCCTTAACACCGAACTTTGGGCGCGCGAATTTCATTCGAGCCTATCAGAGCCTGTTTACAGCCACCGGTCAAATCAACCAGGACGAAGGGAATATGATCAGTCGGGAGGACTACGCGAACGGATACACGTTGTTCTGTTTCGATCTGACCCCACCTTAGAGAACGACCATCAGCTGGCCCTCGCCAAGCAAGGCAATTTACGGTTGGAAATCCACTTTGCACGAGCCCTCCGGAGCACCGTCAATGTGATCTGCTACGCCGAGTTTGACAACATCATTCAAGTGGACAAGGCGCGCAACGTCCTGTGTGACTTTGCCACCTAACATGGATACAGACCAGATAACCACCGTGCTGGAGAATGACCCAGAGACACGTATGGTGTTTCAAGGGGTGTTCGCCCGAGATGTGTTCCCATTAGACCGTATGTATCCTGCTGCTTACGTTCTCAACACGGACCCGATGGATCGGCCCGGTGAACATTGGGTGGGCGTGTACTTGACAGAACAGCAGGGCGAATACTTTGACCCGTACGGCCTGCTACCCCTCCATCCCGATTTAACAGACTGCATGGATCAAGGCACAGAGACGTGGTGTTGGAACAGTCAAACGTTGCAAAGCCTGGCCAGTAGCGTGTGCGGACAATATTGCTTGTTTACCTGTACCATCGATGCCGGGGAAGACCCTTATCTACCATCGTACAGATGTTTGACGAGTACCCCAAGGCCGAGGACCGCGATGTACTCGTATATGACTGCCGCCCATCATTTCAGTGTACAAGCCCCGTTCTGGGCTTAAGTTCTTTCAATGTACACAAGCCCGCTGTTCTGGGCTTAAGTTTACAAGCCCCCTGTTCTGGGCTTCAGTTCTTTCAATGTACTAGCCCCCTGTTCTGGGCTTCAGTTTTCACGTGGTTGTTCTCACGTTGTTGTTGTTAGTGAATAAAAAACAAAATGAGATCTCACCAAAAAAACCCGTCTTGTGTGTTTTCTATATGAGCATAATGCATGAAACTGGCTTTGAACACCGTATTAGCCAATCAGTGGCCTAGAATGGAGCCAAAGGTAACCCATCCATGTCCAGAAAACATTACCCGGGTGTACAAGAACCCGGATGTAGGCGCGGACGTAGGCGAAAGCATCCCAGTACCCGGATGTAGGCGCAGACGTGAGCGAAATTCTAGTACCCGTCCATTGGTTCTTTTATCGATCGCTCATTGGCTCTTTTTCTCGACCGCTGATTGGGCCAAATGGAACTGCCCATCCTTCCCAGGTTAATTTACAATCCCCTTTTGGGGTTCAAGCTCTGTATATCGATGCCGCAACATTGTCTCCGAACCTTGCCGAAAGGGACACCTTGAACCTTTTGACCTGGATGTGACCTTTGACCTTTTGACCCGACATTCATCCGCGCACTGCCGGTGATGACGCGCGCGCGTGCGGCCGGAGAACCCGCGCGCGCGCGCTGCGGCCGGGCCGGGCCGGGCCGGGCCGGGCCGGGTCGGGAAAACCCCCGGAGGTTGAACATCCGAACGTCTAAGAGAAAATTGGAACTCTTCTGGGTTTGGAGGTGAAACCCGGAAGTGACGTCACAACCCACGTGACCTGCGCAGCAGAATGGAAACGACAGCCTAGTCTAGCCCCCTCACATAGGCTTCACATCGATACCTCACTCGATCCCATCGGCCCACTAGTGGCCCGCCTAGACCCCAAAACGTCTATTTCCATACCCTTTGTCCACTGCGCATGCACAGAGTGACGATATTTCAACCCCGCACTCACCCCATCAGATGCCCCCTCACATAGGCTTCACATTGATACCTCACTCGATCCAATCGGCCCACTAGTGGCTCCCCTAGATCCCAAAACGTCTATTTCCATACACTTTGTCTATTGCGCATGCGCAGAATGACGATATTCCTACCCCACATCCATCCCATCGGTTGCCCCCTCACATAGGCTTCACATTGATACCTCACTAGACCCCATCGGACCATTAGTGGCCCACCTAGATCCCAAAACGTCCACCCCGTATGGACCTATACACCCATAGCCATGCAGTATAGGCCTATGGGCCTACCCAGGCCTCGGTGACTTTTTCCAAAAATTTCACCGTTTCGCTCCGGGACCCTTCTCATCGTGTTCTAAATGACGAGACGTGAAAAACAAATCCAAGCAACCCATATCACAATGAACGTGTGTCAATTTCCCAGGTTGGACCTATACCCCCCATGGGTGAGTGAGTGAGTGAATAGGGTTTAACGTCGCTTTCAACATTTTTTCAGCTATATCACGACGGGGAAGGGAAGGGAGGGGAGGGGGAGGGGAAGGGGAAGGGGAACCGACTTGTAACAGAGCAGATCTAATGCTGCCATTTTATAGTGCTGTCCCACTGAAACATCATGCCGTTGGCAGACATGACACCCCACTCAGTCACATTATACTGACACCGAGCGAACCAGTCCTTGTTCTATCCTCTTAATGCTGAGCATAAGCGAGGAAGCAACAAGTTCCATTTTTCAAATCTTAGGTATGACCCGGCCTGGGATCGAACCCAGAACCTACCGCTTACGAGGCCGACGCTCTAAGCATTAGACCACCCATGGCCAGCCTATGGGCCTATATACAGACCTCGGTGACTTTTCCCAAAAATTTCACCGATTCGCTCCGGGACCCTTCCCATTGTCATTTTCTTGGCGAGACGAGAAAAACGCGACCCCACAGGCCATAGTAAAGCCCACGAAAAAAATTGACCATCCCCATACCCCATACAGGCATTTTCCCTTATGTTGTATAATACAGACCCCTATTGTAGGGGTAAAGTCCGTATTCCGCTTTTTATAGTTTCGGGAAAAAATCCTAATTTGACATGCACCCACTCCATTGACTTGATAGGCAGGTCCCAATAAGCCCGGGGACCGATATTAGCCCTTTTGGCTAGGGTTGATAGGTGTTTCCCCCTATTTTAGGGGTAAAGTCCGTATTCCGCTTTTATAGTTTCGGGAATAAATCCTAATTTTACACGCACCCACCCCATTGACTTGATAGGCAGGTCCCAATAAGCCCGGGGACCGATATTAGCCCTTTTGACTAGGGTTGATAGGTGTTTTCCCCTATTTTAGGGGTAAAGTCCGTGTTCCGCTTTTTATAGTTTCGGGAAAAAATCCTAATTTTACATGCACCCACCCATGACTGGACGCCCCTTCACGAATGCTTCACTTTGATACCTCACTCGACCCAATCGGACCATGCAGCGTATTTGAAGTGTAGGGACTACTTTTTCTCCGCGGAAGCTTTTTCCCGCGACCGCATCACCACCAGACCGCATCACCGCGGAAGAATAATCTGACCTCCGTGACATCTTCGGTCACCTCCGTGTACGACATTGTGGGGAAAACCCCACAGACAGATCAGTACAAGCTCCCACGGACCTGACCGAAGAAATACGGAGGTGAACGACATTGTGGGGAAAAACCCCAGTACATGCTCCGCTCACCGAAAAGACACGGAGATGAACGACATCCCCACAGACAGGTCAGTACATCTCCTATCATCCTCACAAGTCACGCCCCATTCACCCAAACCGGAAGTGACGTCATACAGAGGTCACGCTCCATTCACCCAGACCGGAAGTGACGTCATACGGCACAGCGCCCCCTGGTGGATAAAAAGGGGAACCAAGAGTTACCTCCCCCGGCAAAACCTGACCGGATCGGTGTCCTACCTACTACTTACATATACACATGGAACCTGTTGTAAACTACATTGTACCATTCATGATCATAACATGAACATATGTCGAAATTTTGATCTACAAAAGGAGTCCCCTTCCTCCTGTATTATGCCAAGTTAATAAGTTGGTCCCAGCAATTTTGGACACTACCATATCTGAAATTTCAAATATTCAGCCAAAAAGAAAACGAGAGTGATACATTATACTCTGATAAATTCTTTCAAGGGATGATGAATACTACGCATTGATATTGCCCTTGCCATAGGTTTAGATTAAGACGGCCACGGTTATACCGTCTGCTATGAAATAACACGAAATCAGCAACCCCCGCACGACAATGCTTGGCCCAATTGGAGACCACCCACATTCCTCAAGAAGTGGGGATGGGCTAATGGTCGCCTGAAAATACCGAAAAATCACCACGAATGGTTGGACACAGGGGACCATAGGGGACTGGTCATCATGCGGTAACACTCTTGAATCTGTAGAGAACGAGAGAGCGAAACCATCACCCGTATGTCCGCATTAGCAGCAGTTGGTCCACGCCAGTTATTTGGACGGCCCAAAGTTACACTGAGCAGCGCACTCACTACACGATTTCGTGCAGACAGGAAAGCAGACCGGGATTCCCATAGTTTAACGGCAACAACAACGGTTAGGTGGTAAGAATTGATAAGCCATGTTGTAAGATAACGTTCAGAATTGAAAAGTGAAAAAGCAGGGGCATCCCAACCAGTGAGACGCATCCGTCGCGAAAATAGCACCAACGTCGCTCCATGGATTGTGAATGGTTGACATTTGCTTCTCATGGACACTTGGCAGTTTATTGCCATTCATCTGGTCATTGCCATCCAGCCATGTTCAAGCTACGGGGCACTGCTATTTTTGACTGGAGTTATTCTAGACCTTTCTTGTCGTTAGGAAATTGGTGGATTTATCGAAGTTATCTATAAACTATGTATGCATATTGTGACTGGTAACCTTGATATAGTGAGTAACGAAGACCTAGAACACTACTGATTAAGAGATCTAAATACAGAGTCAAGTCGGATAAACCCGAAGGCAGACCAGAATATAGTCGTGACTACACTGGAACAGTACGTTACTGAGTGGTTAGATCGATATAAAGTTGAACCTTCGATACTGGCGTATTGGCTTGACCTTACCAAGAGTAAGGTCGTCGAAATCATCCGCCATATTGGCAGAAGTACCCTTCCTAAATCAAAACAAGTACTGGGAAACCTCAATTCGCAAGACCTTCTAGCAAATCTCCAAGAGGAAATTCGCCACAGTGCCAGCAGACAACGCCCCAAAGAATATAATGTTCGTATGTAAATTACTACTACCGGTCCAGGTGCTGTATATCGAATTGAGTATAGCACCTCATCACTGCATTCTGGAAGACTTGTTTAACAATCACAATTAAACGGAACATTAAAAGGGAGATGGAAAACGATGCCGGCGTACAAACAAGTCATCTGACCCCACAGACAAATATACTGATTGCATCTTTCTTAAAACACCACAAGAACAACATATGATTCCTGTGATGATTTGTATCCCAGCCACGCTTTTAATGTAGATGTTCATGTGGACATCTTGAATGACGGGACCACATGGCCCCTATCACCGGCTTGAACTTTTTTTTATTAAATAACAAATTTTCAGAGCGAAGATGTAATAGCTCTATGAAGTCGTCCGGTGGAATATGATGAACAATGTGACCGCCAGATAGAAAACGCTGCCCAAACGAGGAAGTATTTATACAATGCAAGTTTTTTTATTCAGAACAAATACTTGTGATCCCCGAGGCCGAATGATTCTCCACCATTTTTGCAAGTCATAAAACTACAATCAGAGTTATTTGTACAGAGGGAAATTAATCTTCGTCCACCAGCAGAATCTACTGGACTCCAAAAATGCATAAAATACCATACAAAGATCCATGGCTGGTTCTAGAAGCTGTGCACCACCAATCTTCTTTCTACCCTGTTGACGAGGGCCCTACACGTTGGGAGAGGTACTGAGCTACCATTTCCTAAAACTCAAAATGTCTTACGGAAAAACTTGATGGAAAAAAACACATACTGTACATACATGTCCATATTTTGATACAGTCGCCAAGTTAAACCAGTCACGGCTATGAATAGTTCGGTGGTGCTCTTGGGTGAATTGTGAACTAAATCACTGAGAGGGCATAAGTTCATAAGAGTAGAGTGTATACGTGCGGACAAATGCTGATCTAGTGTTTACCTTCATTTCAGTTGACTAGATCCTAGATTTTGGGCCGGTGTGATGGGTAAGAGTGTCCTGGGAATTAGTGTCCCTTTTCGTATCCTTTTCTATTGCAACTAAGGACGAACACTTATCTCCAATGTGGAGGAAAATGTCCTAGCTGGATTAAAAGATAGGAGCCAGACACTCGTAGCCACCGGACATTCTTAGCCTCCACACCGGACATTCTTAGCCTCCACACCGGACATTCTTAGCCTCCACACCGGACATTCTTCGCCTCCACACCGGACATTCTTAGCCTCCACACCGGACATTCTTAGCCTCCACACCGGACATTCTTAGCCGCCACACCGGTTCTAGAATAATTAGAGGTGGTTTCTCCAGTGGGTCAGCTTTTGGGTAGGTTTGTTTCTCAACTGATTATAGATTCCTCTCGTTTGTATCGAATCTCTGAATGGAGTTTGTCCACCAATACACTGCATGCATATTTTGAGTCGACAGGGAGGATGATTTGAAGGGTCGTTTTTTGTCGGGTCAAGCTGCCGGGTTGAATAGGTATATTTTATATCTACGTCAACTGAAACTTTAACTTTTTCGAAGGTAGTAGAAATAGACATTGGTGTCCCCATTTTCATCGGTTTTGGGGTATGAATAAAGCAAAACATGCTAGGCGAATGAAAGCATTTTCATCATCGTAGTATTTTGCAGTGTGAAACCCTGTTAAGACTGAGTTAGATACCCTTAGAGTCGTTCACCAAGTATTACATATACATTCACTCGGGCGCAGAGAGGTTTATATAAGGATACTGCATGCATCCCTAATTATGCTGAATTACTTGTATGCCCTAGTAAGATATGTTGACCGATTTATGGATGTCAAATGACGAAATGTCATGTGAGAGCTGTGCCTATTAATGGATTGTTTCAGTTCCTCCGTGTTGATAACTGCATATGTATACACATGAGGTGGTTTTAATCCCAGTTTGGTATTACTATGGCAAGCCAAAGTCGGAAATTGAATTCCCGATATCGGAATTGAAATGTCCGATATCAGAATTAAAATTTCCGATATTGGAAGTTCATGTCCTTCAATTTCCGATATCGGAAATAAATTGAATTCTCGATATCGAAAATGCAATTGAATTTCCGGAAATTCGAAGGCAATTCCCGATATCGGAAATTGTCACTGAATTTCCGATATCGGAAATTTTGGGAACAGTTTTCGTAAAGCTTCCAGAGCTTTCATTTCCGATATCGGAAATTCAGTGACAATTTGTGATATGGGAAATTCTATTTCCGATATCGGAAATTATCACTGAATTTCCGATATCGGAAATTCTAATTCCCGATATCGGAAATTCTATTTCCGATATCGGGAATTGCAATTCGGAATAAAAAGCACTTTGGCTTGCCATACATTACTAACATTGCTAGCAAGTTGGACATTTACAATTATTCCATGTCAGAGTCTAGTAATAGGGAAAGTGGATTTAAAGGCTTTTTCGCCTCACTGCGCATGCGCAGAAAAAAATGTGGCGGTCATGTGGCGGTGTGCCCAGGAGTGTTCTGCGCAGGTATGACGTCACTTGCGGTCTGGGTGAATGGGGCGTAACCTTGGAGGGATGTATTCCTCCGCGATGATGCGGTCTGGCGGTGATGCGGTCTGCCTCCGCTTACCGAAAGTAGTCCCAAAACCGAGGGTTTTCGTGACACTGTTCGGCAATCTGTAGGCACCGCTAATGGACCGATTGGGTCGAGTGAGGTATCAATATGAAGTATACGTGAGGGAGTATCCAACGGGCTGGGTGTGACGTGGAACTGACGCCATTCTGCGCATGCGCAATAGGGAAAGGGTATGGAAATAGACCTTTTGGGGTCTAGGTGGGCCACTAGTGGGCCGATTGGGTCGTATGAGGTATCAATGTGAAGCCTATGTGAGGGGGCATCCATCTGGTCTAGTGTATCGGCCGTTGTCAACATTCTGCGCATGCGCAGACAGGGAATTGTGGGAAAAGGATACGGAAATAGACGTTTTGGGGTCTAGGTGGGCCACGAGTGGACCGATTGGATCGAGTGAGATATCTATGTGAAGCATTCGTGAGGGAGCATCCACCTGGACTAGTGTGTCGTTCGTGTTCCACATTCTGCGCATGCGCAGACAGGGAATTGTGGGAAAAGGGTATGGAAATAGACGTTTTGGGGTCTAGGTGAGCCCTAATGATCCTATGGTGTCGCATGAGGTCCTATTTTGAAGCTCTCGTGAGGGAGCATCCGCCTGGACTAGTGTGTCGTTTCCATTCTGCGCATGTGCAGACAGGGAATTGTGGGAATAGGGTATGGAAATAGACGTTTTGGGGTCTAGGTAGGCCCCTAATGGTCCGATGGAGTCGAGTGAGGTATCAATGTGAAGCATTCGTGAAGGAGCATCGGACTGGGTGGATGTCACGTAAAACTGACGTCATTCTGCGCATGCGCAGTATACCAAGTATATGGAAATAGACATTTTGGCGCCGACATGGGTCACAATGGATCCGATGGTGTCGTCTGAGGTCTTATTTTGAAGCTCTCGTGGAGGAGCATCCGACTGGACTAATGGTTCGTCCGTGTTCAAGAGTCTGCGCATGCGTAGGTTTCACAAAAACTACCTCCGAACCCAGAAGAGTTCCAATGTTCCCTTAGACGTAGGGTCCGGATTTTCAACATCCGGCTTTTCCCCAGCCCGGCCCGGCCGCAGGGCGTACGCTCGGATTTTCCGGCCGCACGCGCGCGCGCGCGGGTTAAAGGGAAGTTTCGGAAGTGTGCAAGGGCACACTATCACATCGGGGTATATATTTCATCCAATTATAGCGGAAAGCGGTTGTCGTGAATAACAACAAGTTCAGCAATGTTTATACAGTTTATTATCCCCAATGTTACATCATACCCAGACTGGGGGACCGCCCTGGGTATGTTTAGTATGTTCACAGCAAAACAAATTGAAATATCAAACACCATGTTTTATTATTTAACGCACCGTCACATTTAATGTTTACTGAGCTCAAGTCAAAGATCAGCATGTAGACATAGAGAGTATATACGGCATGTTATGCTATACTTCAGTGCAAGGGTGACGCATTCAGCCGAGGGGTCGATCAGCTTGGTAACGAAGAACGTAACATTGGTGACCCTCTCCACTATCCACACTGGCGTTGGGGCGTTGACGATGTGCCCATCTCAAGGGATCCACGGTGTCCAGTTTCTCCGGCATCGTCTCTAGCGACGCCCGATTAATGATGGTGAACGGCTGGTCAAACACATGGCTGTTATTACTGGCATAATAATACCGTAACTGGCCCGTCTCTTTGTGACGTAAGATGTACCCAAAAGCGACATTCAATTTGAAGACCGTAGCTTGGTCATTGAAGATGGCTTCCACGTAGCTGCGTAGAAGGGTGAGGTCGATCAGTGGGAAATTGTAGATATCTGGAACAGGGCGATCACGATGGAAAACGTGCCGTATCATGGGCCATTGGCGCCGATAGATGTCACTCACTGGATGGGCGTCCTGTAACAGATCGCTAGGAACATCCACTGCATCTTCCAGAAAATGTTCGATGTCGTCAGGCGTATGACTAGCTACAATAATGCTAGGCACTGGCTGGATATCTAGGCTCTTCTGAACTGTGGGTACAGGCGGGCTCTCTGTGATCGCATCACCAGTGGCATTCGTCTCCCCGGGCTCATCTTCACTGGGTCTGACCCTCCTGGGTGCCACTTTAGTGGGATGCCGTCTTAACTGACTGGGTCGTTTGAAGGGTTGACCACATTCATTACA
The DNA here is from genome assembly GCA_036873755.1 of Hanleya hanleyi. NCBI lineage: Eukaryota > Metazoa > Mollusca > Polyplacophora > Lepidopleurida > Hanleyidae > Hanleya > Hanleya hanleyi. The sequence goes on from JAVTVY010016633.1 coordinate 56,438, forward strand.
TTGTTCCGTCGCACCCTCGTGGAATGAGCGTTCGTGGCGCAGTAAAGGATCCTCCCGATTAAATGACCGTGCGCAGGTTATACAAGTATACCGTGTGCCGTTGTGGATGGAGGACTCGTGCCGTCGCAAATCTTCTGGGCGAGTAAACTGCTTCTGGCAAGTTGTGCAAGTGAACATCTTGGTGGTTGACAGTGTCGTAGCTCCTCTCGTCAGATAGGCTCAGGCTGGTGAGGCAGGCTTAGGCTGGTCAGGCAGGCTCAGGCTGGTGAGGTGAAGCAGCAATGAATGCAGCAATGCCCTAAAAATTTCCACTTTTATACACCTACGTAGAAGTACCCGGATGCAGGCGCGGACGTCAGCGAAATTCTGGCGGGAAAACCCCCACAGACAGGTCAGTACATGCATTCCTATCATGTTCCCAGGTCACGCCCCATTCACCCAGACCCTGATACATAGAAAAAACCCAGCATGTTCCCAGGTCACGCCCCATTCACCCAGACCCTTATACATAGAAAAAACCCCACAGACAGGTCAGTACATGCATTCCTATCATGTTCCCAGGTCACGCCCCATTCACCCAGACCCTCATACATGCCCGGATGCAGGCACGGACGTCAGCGAAATTCTGGGGGGAAAAACCCCGCAGACAGGTCAGTACATGCATTCCTATCATGTTCCCAGGTCACGCCCCATTTACCCAGACCCTCATACATACCCGGATGCAGGCGCGGACGTGAAGTGCTCGGATGAAAGACACGGACGTCAGCGAAATTCTGGGAGGAAAACCCCACAGACAGGTCAGTACACGCATTCCTATCATCTTTCCTACCCAGGTCACGCTCGATTCACGCATAATAAAAGGATTGACCTGTAATCATTGTTGTTGTTGCTCTCTAATCAGTTGCTGGACTAACCAATCAGCAGAGTACGTATCACGGACTACACCCGTAGAGCTACGTATAGGTGCGCATGTGTGACATGGTCTATAAAACACGTCCCTCTGGATCCCACACCCCCATTCCTACGGTTACAGAGCCATGATGGACACCCATCCCTATGCGACTCGCATTTTACAGCATGCGACCGTGGTTAATTCACTCACGGATTACCGAGCAGTGGTTCGGTCCATGTTTGCAGATGGCGACGACAACGAGGGGCGACGCCAGATCCTGAAAGAGTTCACAGAAACGGTCCTCGACAGGGTGCACTCGATGGAGAGGTGTGCTATCAGTCACCACTACTGGACTATGACAGCCATCCTTGATGCCCGGACTATGGACCACGAGCGCTCACGCCGGAACCAGCGACGGCTCGTTGGCCTAGTAGTGGTCTTTGCCCTATTGACCCTGGCGCTGTGGCAATGACAGCGACAGAAAAAGAACGGCTCTTCAGAGCCTCCAGAGATGCGCTTATGTGCAACCGATATATACGAGGGTCAGACACAGTGTGCGTCATTCACCGATCGTCATTGGATCAACCATGTCACCGAGGGACCTGACCATAAATACGAGAGACAGTCAGAGTGTGTGTCATTCACCGTTCGTCATTGGGTCAACCATGGCACCAGTCCTACGAGCCTTCCTTCCCCTTACACCCCGGGTGGGGTTACACGTCTATGAAGATAAAGTCACCCTCGTGGAAGACCGTGGAGATGTTTGCTGGTCGTATCGAGACCGTATCGAATACGGTTACGCTACACCGTGACGGCTGGACCAAATTTAAACGGGTGTTGAGCGCTGAGCTCGACTGAAACCTCATCCACATAGACAATGCCATCTACGTACACCGTGGACCCTTCTTCCCACGCCTGGGCCGTGACCAAGACCCTACGCGAGGCTTCACCCTAGACTCCGATCTGTGGACAGCCTTCGAGAAAGTGGTGGACCAGCTGTTTACACCGGACGAGCGGTCAGCTGTTCAGTTGGAGTGGGCTCGTGCCCTGAGAGAAGCGGCGGCAGAACCCAATGAACAATTACCAAACCTAACAATGAAGCGGAGGCAGACGACGATGTCATTGATTATCCGGCTAGACTCAGTCAGCCCAGTGACATGACCACCCGATCCTTTGATCTCACGGGGTTCTCCCTATAAATACGAGAGACAGTCACATCTGGTACCATTCACGTACTGACCATGACGGAGCATATAATACGGGCGTTTCTCAGCTTGACCTCCGAGGTCTTCCTGCACGTCTATGCGGATAAGGCCGATATCATGGAGGAGGTGGGAGACATCTGTGATGCGGACCCTACACAACCGCACCCGGCTAACATTCGTCTGTCCCGGGAGGGCTGGACCAAATTCAAACGGGTGTTGTCTGGTGAACTGGACGGCGACCTCATTCACTTGTGTCAAGATGTGTACATCCGACGCGGCCCTTTCTTTGCTCAGTTGGCTCGACTAGATGGGGGTACAGTGCATTTTACCCTTCACCCTGTTCTATGGTCTGCATTGGAAGATGCCGTGGCAGATGAGGATCAAGTGCTCACGGAGGAAGAGCGGTCATCAGACGAGTTGAACTGGTCATTTACCATGGACACTGTGCTGGTAAAAGCCGAAGAAGAAAATCAGAAAGAAACTCCGACCCAAGATATACCCGTTATAAATAAACGATAGAGCCAGGGTCCATAATCGTTTGTCACCATGAAGAGCTGGGAGAAGGTGTTGGATAACTTATACTACAGTCCCGACAGTCCGGCGGGCTATAGTGCATTGACGGCTCTCTATTGAGCGGTCAAATCCCAGCGGATACAACGTGCCCAAGTCCGAGACTGGTTAAGAAAACAAGACACCTATACCTTACATCGAGCTGCCCGTCGCCATTTTCTACGGAACCGGGTCATCGTGGGAGGAGTAGATGCCCAATGGCAAGCGGATTTGGTCGATATGAGCGCCTTTGCCAAACACAACGATGGGAATCGGTATATCTTGACGTGCATCGATATCCTGTCAAAGTATGCGTGGGTGGTACCCATCCGGACGGAAACGGGGGCGAATCTCATAGCGGCGTTCAAGGACATCTTCAAGACCGGGCGCAAACCCTTGTATTTGCAAACCGACGAAGGCACGGAATTCCTCAACCGTTCGTTCCAACAGTTTCTTAAAGCCCAGAAGGTGTTTTTGTTCCAGACGTACAACGAGACCAAGGCTTCCGTGGTGGAAAGGTTCAACAGGACATTCAAAGGTCGCATGTATAAATATGTCACCTATAAGAATACAAGACGGTACATCGATGTTCTCCCGAAACTTGTGAGTGGTTACAATCGAGCCTATCACCGGACTATACAGAGAGCACCCATTACCGTCACCCAACGCAATGAAGCCCAAGTCCGGCGTGTCTTGTACCCCAGGCAATCGCAACGAACGCCGAAGGAGGTGTTCAAGGTCTGGGACCCTGTACGGATCAGTAAAGTCAAGGGCAAGTTCGAGAAAAGTTACTTGCCCAACTGGAGCGATGAGCACTTCCTCATTCAAACGGCGCCTACCCCGACAACAGCGAGTCTATGAACTGGAAGATCTTCAAGGGGAACCGTTGCTAGGGACGTTTTACGAGATGGAATTACAGCCTGTCGTAAAAACACAGCAAGACTACTACACGGTGGAGCAGATTTTGAAAACGGAACGTCGGCGTGGCAAACTGTTTCATTTCGTCAAATGGCAAGGCTGGCCCAGTTCCTTCAATTCCTGGGTCGCGGCCAACCAGGTGAAACGACTATAAAACCAGACACCACCGCCGTCATCCTTCATTCCACGTTCGACCACGGTGCTATGGACAAACAGCAGCTGCCTCTGAACACAGCGTCTCCCAAAACGCGCAAAGCGCAAGTGGGCTTTGTGGTGATATTGCTAACCCTGCTGAGTGTGTTGTACGGAGGTGTGTTTTACGACGTTGCCTATGCCAGCACGCTACTTAACCAGCTTAGAACTCCAGCTGTGAGTGGCAGTCAAACCAGTCTACAGAACTTCGCTACACCAGTCACCTCCGTGATCGAAACGAGCCCAGTCATCACCGCTACCACACCACGTGTACAAGCCACATCGAGCTCCACACCAAGTATACAGTCAACACCTACACCAAGTACACCCAATACGTCTGAAAATCCACGGGATTTCATCACTCACAGTGAACGCCAATCGACAACGACGACCGACGTTGTACCCACCACCACTCCAGTTCACTCGTACCAAATTTACAAGAGCGGGTTACCACGACAGCGGATACACCTCGAACCATGGACCCTCGGTGGCAGCATCCCTTCACTTGCGTCATCGCAGGACCGACGGGCTCTGGCAAAACGCACTTCGTCAGGAAGCTCCTTCAACACGCCGACAGCATGATCACCCCACCCAGTGCCCGAGTCGTGTGGTGTTATGGAGAATGGCAGACAGCGTATGCTGCAATGCCCCATATCACGTTCGTGGAAGGCCTACCTGGTCGATTTGTAACCCGACACGTTGGTGGTTCTGGACGATCTCATGGCGGAGACGGATGCGCGCGTCACCCAACTCTTTACCAAAGGCAGCCATCATCGACGGCTCAGCACCATCTACATTGTACAAAATCTGTTCAGTAAAAACAAAGAACATCGGAACATCAGTTTAAATGCCCACTACCTGGTGGTCTTCAAAACCCGAGAGATACCACTCAACTGCTGCACCTGGCGAGACAGATGTATCCCGGCCGCACACCATTTACGTTGGAAGCCTTGAAAGATGCGACAACCCTTCAGCACGAGTATATGCTTTTCGACCTCAAGCAAGCCACCCCCGATCACCTTCGACTACGGACTGGAATCTTTCCCGGAGAGACCCACCACGTGTACATGCAAAAATAATGTAAACACACCCACAGCGGTTTCCCCCAGCTGGGGTGTGTGTGTTTGATGATGAGGATAATAAAAAGAATTAATACCACATCATGGTTGACTTTGTCTCTGTTCTCTGAGGTAGATAAAAAGAGCAGAGTTGTGGGTTCTAGCATTAGTTGTACATGACGTCTGTGCGAGTACGGAAGCACGCTCCGACGCTCCGTGTATTGAAGACGGCCCCACCCGAGTTGGTCCGATCCATTGTACGCGGTGCGGACCCTGACCTTGTACGCTGTCTGTGCGAGATCGGGTACAACCTGTTAAAAGGCGACGTACCACTGACTTCGGCTCAGAAGACCAAGTTGACCAAGCATAAGACAGGCATCCGAACCCTAGTTCAGAAGCGGGTCTCTCAAACACAAAAGAAAAAGATGTTACAGAAAGGCGGCTTTCTCGGGGCCATCTTAGCACCGTTGGCCGCTTCCGTGTTGGGTCCAGTATTGGGTGGACTCTTCGGCCGACAATGAACCACACGAAAAAAATGGTTCTCGTCGAACCACGGTTCCTTCAAAACCTCCAATCGCCCTACCCTGTTCCACCTACGGTGAAGACCATAAACACCCTCGATGAAGAGATGCAACAGATCTTACAATGACCGGGGTTAAGCGACAGTGAGAAAGTACAACGGTACAATGAGACGCTTCAACGGTACATGGCGTTCATGGACCAATACAAAACCCTCTCTACCCCAGCACCACCGCCACCACCACCATCACCACGCGACACACCGCCGACCTCAGCACCGCTCCAACCGCCGCCATTACCAGGGGTACCACCCACAGTGGCTGGAAGATGAAGTCCTGAAGAGTGTACCTGCATCGTTCAAGAAGCAAGCTGGCCTGGTATTACAACGGATGAAACAGAATCCTAACATGACTTGGAATGATAAAGGCGAACTACTGGTACAGAATCAGGTTGTCCCCGGGACCCACATGACGGATTTAGTGAATGACCTGATGCGTCAACGCAGGTCGCACACGGATCCTCGAGGATGGGAGGTCTTCGCTCAAGGCTTGAAAGACATGCATGTACCACAGGAATTGGTGGGGAACCCCTAGCGCTGGGCCTGGATGCAGCGGACCCAGCAATCGCCGAGTGGCCCACTACCTTCTTGGGAAGCCGAGTGGGAACCGGAGTCACCCCCAAAAACACCACCACAACGGGCACCTTCTTTTCACTTCTTTAAAAAACCACCCTTGATCAAGACAACCCACATCTCCAGAGCCGTGACACGTAGCAAGTCACCACGACGAACACGACATCGGACACAACCGCCCAAGGCCTGGAACACCTATTAACACCAACAGCAGCAGCAGGACAGCTCAGTCGCCATGTTTTACCTCATCCTACCCAGTAACAGTTCGCTGGATGTGTTTCCTGACAACACCTTGGCCAAGGACGTTACCCAATTACCGCAACCGTTGAATTTACCTGGACGATGGGAATGTGGCCTCGTGGATATCCAATACCCTTACTCGTGGTACAATGTGCGAGCCAATGAAGTGTGGTACGAGGTGACCTACGAAGCCAAAAACACCCGACTCACTCTCCCCGAAGGCCAATACGATACCCCCAAGGAGTTCATGCAGGGGCTGACAAGATTGTTGCATTATGAGGCTCTACGGGAGGTCAAGAATACTTCAAGACCGATCAACTCCTTTCCCTTCAAGAATCACGTGGACTTCGATTACAACGCACACAACGACAAGGCACAGATCCTCCTTACCGCCAACGTGAGTGTCGCAATGAGTCCTCCTATCCTACAGCAAATGCTGGGTCTCGCTCACCCGACCTACACGGGTCCATCCGAGGACAATGGCCAGATCCCGATGGATATGAAATCGGGTATGTACGGACTCTACGTCTACTCGGACGTGATCGACAACCACATCGTGGGCGATATCAACACACCTCTGTTACGGGTGGTCCCCATTAAAAAGACGTATGGAGATCAAATCACCCACAGTTTCACCCACATTACAAGCGTCTGGCCCGTCATCCATAATTCAGCCGTCGTCCATTAGAGAATATCCGCGTCCATAATCCAAAGACCTATTCCATATTCCATATAACAGTATTAGCACCAAATTCAAAAAGACAATCATAGTATACATAAACATAGGCTTGTTTCCTGCAAGAGAGAAGCGGTCAACAGTTTTCAATGATGCTGGCAAGACATCATGATGTTCCAAAAATATCAAATCCGTATTGCTGCTCTACCTACCCGTACGACAAACCGACATCAACACTATCACGGTGGATATAAGAGATGACACGGGACGACCGGTGGCATTCGAACGAGGAAAAGTGGTGCTGACACTTCATTTTCGACAAGCACGTGCTCCCCACTTTGTATAATGAAGGTCCCTTACGAGTGCGATGCACGCAGCTATATGGACTATTATGCCCAACAGGCCGGGGGTGGCCTTCCGGTCTTTAGTGGTGCACGCATGCAACAAGGACATGGGCTGGGGAACATACTCGGCAGCATCGTCAAAACGTTCCTGCCCTTGGTGACGCGTGGGGTGAAAGCAATCGGCAAACAAGCGGTACGCAGTGGACTGCAAGTGGCCGGTGATGTCTTGGGGGGTACGGCACCCAAAGAAGCCTTGAAACGTCGGGCCAAAGAAGCGGGAGGCGTCTTGGTGGCCAAAGCACAACGCACCGTAGGGAATAAAAGACCTGCACCACCGAGACCACGCACCAGTCGACGTCCGATCCAGCGACGACGCACATCGAAGACCCAGGATATCTTTTCTTGGAGTCCTGCCCCTCCACCAACAGTGAATTTGATTTGTGGATCGTCCCGCCCAAACAGACCAGTGCCGAACAAGGATTATGGGTGGAGCATCTCCCGCTCTCCAGCATCAACGAAACAGGGCCCATCGAGTTCATCATCAGTAATGCGGATACGGCCTATGTGGATTTAGCCCATACATACTTGTATGTGAAAGCCAAGGTCGTCAATGGGGATGGCTCCAGAATAATCCAAGCTGCAACGGTGGGCCCGACGAATCTCTGGCTGCACTCGATGTTCCAACAGGTGGATATTTTTCTCAGCGACAAACTCATCAGTGACTCGACCAACACGTACCCCTATCGAGCCTACATCGAGACACTGTTGTCGTATGGACGAGAGGCTAGAGAATCTCAGCTGACAGCCGCTTTATTCTACCAAGACACAGTCGAGCACATGGACACGGTGGACAATGAAGGATATAACAAACGGAAGGCTTTCACCGCGAACGGCGCCTCGGTGGATCTCATGGGTCGCCTGCACGCAGACATTTTCATGCAAGACCGGTACCTCTTGAACAAGATACCCATCAAAATCCGACCTTCGCCTTGATGGCCACTAGCGTAGAGGGGCATGCAGCTGACTATACGATTGTCATACAAGACGCAGTCCTGTATGTCCGAAAAGTGAAACCGAATCCAGCCGTTCAATTGGGACACCTCAAAGCCTTGGAAACAAAACCAGCCCAGTACCCTATCCGACGTGTACAAACCAAAGTGTTCTCTGTGCCTGCTGGAAATATGAGCGCCAACAAAGAGAACTTGTTCCTGGGGGAACTACCCAAGCGATTGATCCTGGCCTGTGTGGAAAATACCAGTTTCAGCGGAGCCTACCCAGAAAATCCGTTTGACTTTCAACATCTCGGCATCAATTTTGTGGTCCTGCATGTGGACGGACAACAGGTCCCAGACACGGCCTTAACACCGAACTTTGGGAGCAGGAATTTCATTCGAGCCTATCAGAGCCTGTTTACAGCCATCGGTCAAATCAGCCAGGACGAAGGGAATATGATCAGTCGTGAGGACTACGCGAACGGATACACGTTGTTCTGTTTCGATCTGACCCCCACCTTAGAGAACGACCATCAGCTGGCCCTGGCCAAGCAAGGCAATTTACGGTTGGAAATCCACTTTGCACGAGCCCTCGGGACCACCGTCAATGTGATCTGCTACGCCGAGTTTGACAACATCATTCAAGTGGACAAGGCGCGCAACGTCCTGTGTGACTTTGCCACCTAACATGGATACAGACCAGATAAACACCGTGCTGGAGAATGACCCAGGGACACGTATGGTGTTTCAAGGGGTGTTCGCCCGAGATGTGTTCCCATTAGACCGTATGTATCCTGCTGCTTACGTTCTCAACACGGACGCGATGGATCGGCCCGGTGAACATTGGGTGGGCGTGTACTTGACAGAACAGCAGGGTGAATACTTTGACCCGTACGGCCTGCCACCCCTCCATCCCGATTTAACAGACTTCATGGATCAAGGCACAGAGACGTGGTGTTGGAGCAGTCAAACGTTGCAAAGCCTGACCAGTAGCGTATGCGGACAATATTGCTTGTTTTACCTGTACCATCGATGCCGGCGAAGAACCTTATCTACCATCGTGCAGATGTTTGACGAGTACCCGAAGGCCGAGGACCGCGATGTACTCGTATATGAGTGGGCCGCCCATCATTTCAATGTACAAGCCCTGTTCTGGGCTTAAGTTCTTTCAATGTACAAGTCCCCTGTTCTGGGCTTAAGTTCTATCGATTTCAATGTACAAGCCCCCTGTTCTGGGCTTCAGTTTTCACGTGGTTGTTCTCACGTTGTTGTTGAATAAAAAACAAAATGAGATCTCACCAAAAAACCCTGTCTTGTTCAATTGGGACACCTCAAAGCCTTGGAAACAAAACCAGCCCAGTACTCTATCCGACGTGTACAAACCAAAGTGTTCTCTGTGCCTGCTGGAAATATGAGCGCCAACAAAGAAAACCTGTTCCTGGGGGAACTACCCAAGCGATTGATCATGGCCTGTGTGGAAAATACCAGTTTCAGCGGAGCCTACCGAGAAAATCCGTTTGACTTTCAACATTTCGGCATCAATTTTGTGGTCCTGCATGTGGACGGACAACAGGTCCCAGCCACGGCCTTATCACCAAACTTTGGGCGCAGGAATTTCATTCGAGCCTATCAGAGCCTGTTTACAGCCATCGGTCAAATCAACCAGGACGAAGGGAATATGATCAGTCGTGAGGACTACGCGAACGGATACACGTTGTTCTGTTTCGATCGGACCCCCACCTTAGAGAACGACCATCAGCTGGCCCTGGCCAAGCAAGGCAATTTACGGTTGGAAATCCACTTTGCACGAGCCCTCGGGACCACCGTCAATGTGATCTGCTACGCCGAGTTTGACAACATCATTCAAGTGGACAAGCCGCGCAACGTCCTGTGTGACTTTGCCACCTAACATGGATACAGACCAGATAAACACCGTGCTGGAGAATGACCCAGGGACACGTATGGTCTTTCAAGGGGTGTTCGCCCGAGATGTGTTCCCATTAGACCGTATGTATCCTGCTACTTACGTTCTCAACACGGACCCGATGGATCGGCCCGGTGAACATTGGGTGGGCGTGTACTTGACAGAACAGCAGGGTGAATACTTTGACCCGTACGGCCTGCCACCCCTCCATCCCGATTTAACAGACTTCATGGATCAAGGCACAGAGACGTGGTGTTGGAACAGTCAAACGTTGCAAAGCCTGACCAGTAGCGTGTGCGGACAATATTGCTTGTTTTACCTGTACCATCGATGCCGGGGAAGAACCTTATCTACCATCGTACAGATGTTTGACGAGTACCCCAAGGCCGAGGACCGCGATGTACTCGTATATGACTGGGCCGCCCATCATTTCAATGTACAAGCCCTGTTCTGGGCTTAGGTTCTTTCAATGTACAAGCCCCCTGTTCTGGGCTTAAGTTCTATCGATTTCAATGTACAAGCCCCCTGTTCTGGGCTTCAGTTTTCACGTGGTTGTTCTCACGTTGTTGTTGAATAAAAAACAAAATGAGGTCTCACCAAAAAACCCCTGTCTTGTGTGTTTTCTATATGAGCATAATGCATGAAGGCCATAACAGACATGTGGGGATTCGGTGAAGCTGGCCTTGAACACCGTGGAGAAAGTAGCCAATCAGTGGCCTAGGATGGGGCCAAATGTAACCAATCAATGTCCAGAAAACAATGCAAGAGCACTGCAGTAAAATAGAGAGCCAATGAAATCAGCCCACAGACCAAGTACATGTTTTGGTGTAGGTTAAGCGCGGGCACTCCAGCATTTGACGAGGAGTTACAAGTTACAAGAGCCACAGGTGGAGTGAAGTGAGGTTCGAGGTGCGGGAAGACATGACCGAATCCCCACATGTCACCATGAAGACGGTGAGTGGAGTGGACACTTATAAGTTAAGTTTATTACAATAAGTTCCATGGTTTCATGTATTTTTTTTGGTGCCAATACGGTTCTGGGGAAAACGGAGGGTTCCCCACTGGCCATTTAACATGGATAAATAGATGGTAATATTGTCGGAGACCCTGTGCATTCCATGGGTGCTTCGGGAAGGCGGATGAAGGCTATCTATTATCCCGGAGAGGGCCGAGCCTTGACGGAAGGGAGACCTTTAACCTTTTGGCCTGGATGTGACCTTTGACCTTTTGACCCGAAATTCACCCGCGCTCTCCCGGTGATGCCGCGCAGGCATGCGGCCGGATAACCCACGCGCGCGCGCTGCGGCCGGGGCGGTCCGGGCCGGGCCGGGGAAAACCCGGATGTTGAAAATCCGGACCCTACGTCTAAGGGAACATTGGAACTCTTCTTGGTTCGGAGGCAGTTTTTGTGAAACCGGAAGTGACGTCTGTGCGAACAATCCACACCACCAAACCACAACCATGGACCCATATGGGGATTAGTACCCCAAACACACACCACACCCACGCATCCCCAAAATGCCTGCTTTCTATACTACAGCCAGACTACGCATGCGCAGGGGCCTACCTAGACCCCAAAACGTCTATTTCCATACCGTTTTCCCACAGTGCCCTGTCTGCGTATGCGCAGAATGGAAACCACACACTAGTCCAGGCGAATGCTCCCTCACGAGAGCTTCAAAATAAGACCTCATACGACACCATAGGATCATTAGGGGCTCACCTAGACCCCAAAACGTCTATTTCCATACCATTTTCCCACAATTCCCTGTCTGTGCATGCGTAGAATGTTAAACTCGAACGACACACTAGTCCAGGTGGATGCTCCCTCACGAATGCTTCACATAGATACCTCACTCGATCCAATCGGCCCACTCGTGGTCCACCTAGACCCCAAAACGTCTATTTGCGTACCCTTTTCCCACAATTCCCTGTCTGCGCATGCGCAGAATGTTGACAACGGCCGATACACTAGTCCAGGCGGATGCCCCCTCACATAGGCTTCACATTGATACCTCACTCGACCCAATCGGCCCATTAAGGGCCCACCTAGACCCCAAAACGTCTATTTCCATACCCTTTGTCCACCGCGCATGCGCAGAATGACATCAGTTCCACGTCACACCCAGCCCGTTGGATACTCCCTCACGTATGCTTTATATTGATACCTCACTCGACCCAATCGGTCCACTAGCGGTGCCTACAGATTGTCTCACGAAAACCCTCGGTTTTGGGACTACTTTCCCGCATCACCGCCAGACCGCATCACCGCGGAGGAATACATCCCCAGAAGGTTACGCCCCATTCAGGGTGCATTCCACACCTAAATGATGTGC